>APFE030366472.1:0-16051 GCA_000404065.3 Pinus taeda
AAACACACACAAACAGTAACTTTCCGGACCGAAAACACTAGTTGGTGATGAAATCCAACGTCGCAGAGTTTGATACAGAAATAGCGGTTGGAACAGTTACCCCCGCAACCTGCTTAATGAATAGACTGGACCAAGTTTCTCCACTTAACCCTCTCGAGTGAAGAGAACCCCCCAGAAAATCCAAGTGAGTCTAGCCGACGTCTGCTCCAGGTACAGTGGGATCTTCCCGCTACCGTCACCTTAGGAAGAATCCTATAGAATATGGTCACTAAGGTTACCAACATAAACAAATATACCTGGGGGAACAGTCTACGATCCGATACGCATGCAAGGGTAGAGTAGCAAGCTCAATCCCCTTGAAGGCTCCTCGACATAATTCGAGGTTTACCAACAAGTGACCCCAGGCTCCTCGATAATGGTTAATCCGAGGTTTACCGTTTGTAATACGTGAATATCTAGCGTCGTTCCCAATGAGGAAGGATTGATTCCCACACTAGTTCAGACACGATCTCGTGCTTCTCCTTTAAGAGGAGCTTTCCCAGAGCATAGATGCAACAATTGGATTTCTCGTACCGCAAGATAAAGCTACTTGTTTGTTTTACTATCTTGAAGAGTTAATTACTCCCTACTCCAAGATACTAGCCTAAGCTATGTTGGTGTATCAGAGCCCTAGAAACAAAAAATTGCTAGATTGACTTTATTTTAAGCATGATTTTTAGTGGCTTTTGATTAAGTCAAGAGGTGATGGAGATGAAACTTGTGGTGTAAAGAATCGACTCAAAATCACTACAAAAATGCACTTAACATGATTAAATAATCTTTTCTCTTCAATGAAGTTCTAGCTAGGAAAGAGTTGGAAGATGCAATACTTAAAAACACAAATCTTTCTTAACGATCAAATCAAAAGAAGAGTATTCGTTTCAATGCACTCAAAACGAGACAACTAATTATTTCACAAGAATTCCTCTTTTCATTCAAAAACTCAAATGCTACTAAAAACAAACTTTTTCAAAAGAGACCTTTCATATTATTTTATTTTTAAACACTTAAAACTATAACTAAAGCAAATCTTTGAGAAAACTATTGAATAAAGCAAACTTAAGATCTACAAACTAAGAAAACCTATTTGAAGTAAAAGCTCACAAAAAGTCTTTTGAGGATGTTTTACTTGGTTACAAGCAAACCAAGGACCAATTTGTCCAGAATCACAAATAAGTCAAGAACAACCAATTTTGTTTTCCTTTTGAAAATGAAAATCCAAACTTTCAATCACAAGCTTTTCGAAGTTTTGTAAAGAGAAAACTCAAAGTGGATTCCTCAACAAGGGGAGATTTCATAAATGGTCAGACTCTTAAGAAGACTGGTAGACACTAAGGTGATCTGAAGTCCCTACAGCCTCTAAGCTCAAAGTCACTACACAACCAAATCGAAAACAAACCCAACAAGCAAAACTCCTAGGAATTTCACCTAAAACCCTAATGCTAATGAAATTAAACCAAGGAAAGATTTCAACCAGTCACATGCAGGTATGGGCAGAGGATAACCACTAGAAAAACAAAGTAAAACTAATTTAAAGAGAAAAAGTCAAAATTTTCAAAAATTTAGCAGGGTACGCAGGTTTAGAGTTTACACAGTGCGGGTATGCTCTGTGCACAAAGTAAAAGTGCGTACAGGTACGCACTGTGATACACGTGCAGACTGCGAACTTCGACCAAAGTAATGAAAAATAAAAAACAAAGCTAAATCCACTAAATCTACCCAAATCCACACACAACAAGCCAAAAACAGAAACAAAAAGGCAAGTTTCTCAAGTCAAAGAAAAACGAGGAAAACAATTAAGTCCCCAGCGGAGTCGCCATTTTGTCACGCGAAATGAGTCGATCTTTCGGACAAGATAGACCTTCCTAGAATCTAATGAAGACCTAATGACAAATACACCAACAAGACACTATATTTCTCTAAATTCGCTTTACAAATAATGGCAAACAAATGTGTTTAAGGCCTACCTCATGTCCAACGCAAGTTTGGAGATGCCTTCGCTCTTTTGATCCAAGTAAGTTCCTTTGTCACAAACCTGAAAACACAAACAAGGCAAACGATTAAATAGCACTTGAATAACCAATATTATAAAACATATTTAACATGAAAGTCAAGGAGTCCATGAAACAAATAACATGAGATACTTGTTTAGAAAAATGAGCTTGATTGTATTAATTCAAAAGAAGAAGAACTTTACAACCTTTGCCTTGACGCTGTACAAGCTCCTCCCAGGGTCCAACAAGAAGTCTCCTCTACTTTGACAAGCTTCACTCACTCCCCAATGAAGCCAAAAAGGTATGTGATCTCTCCTCTTAAGCTCAAATAGGAAGTCTTGATTTCACTAGCATTTACCCTCAAAAGTTCAGCTTCTAACCTCCCTGGCCACTGACCCAATGCCTCAATTTATAGTGCAATGGAGATCAGTTACCAGGTCCTCCTTCAAAGGGATAGAGTCCTCCTTCAAAGGGATAGCTCCTCTCAACAAGGGATTAGTTCCTCCTCTTATGGGATGCATGAACCACTTGGAGCGAACAATCCACGTAACAAATCCTTCTAGAAAACTCTAGAATTAACCCAAGATGAGTTTTTTAAGATAAAAATTGCGCATTTTGACTTTCACAGGGGTACGCACCCTCCCCTTTACATACAGAGCGTATAAGTACGCAGACATCCTGAACAAAAGGTGCGGGCCTGCAGGCAAAAGTGAGAGAAAGTGCGTAACCAGAGTTACATTGCTTTTTTGATGTCTTTATCTCATTTCTAAAGCTTGTTTTGAAGAGCTGAGGTTTGAGACTTGCTTAGGAAGCTGGTATAGGTGGTGATAGACCTACACCGACTCCAAATAATCAAGGTGACGATATTTTTGTGTAACAGTAAACATAGGATTAGAGAAGGAACCCAAGTTTGCAACAATAGGAGACTACTAGGATGAAGAGACAGTCAGTAAAGTTATAGAGTTACTTCATGAATACCAAGAACTATTTCCCACCAAGTTTTCAGAGATGAAAGATATAGGAGTCATGAAGATTCCCCTTAAGATTGATGAAAAACTAGTCAAACAAAGACCTTATAGGCCGAACCGAAGTATAAGGAGAAGCTGAAAATAGAGCTTGATAAAATGATAGCAACAAGAATTATTGAAAATGTAGAAGAATCACTATGGGTGAGTCCTATGGTGGTGCAAGATAAAAAGACTCAAGGAGAAATTAGGATCTGTGTTGATCTGAGAAAGTTGAATGATGCAAGTTTACATGATCTCTTCCCTACCCCTTTCACAAATGAAGTGCTAGACAATGCGGGAGGTCAGGAAGCTTACTCATTTACAGATGGATTCTCATGTTATCATCAGATTAGGATTGCACCTGAAGATTGGCATAACACCACATTTTCTATAGAGTGGGTCTCATATCAATACACATTAATGCATTTTAGATTAAAAAATGTCCCTGCTTTATTTTCTAGGGTGGTGGTTGTAACTTTTAAGGAATACATCCACAAGTTTTTAGAGGTATCTTTTTATGATTGGAAAATATTTGGAATGTTAAGAAACATGTTGGAAGTTTAAGACTTATGCTTGACACATGTAGATACTATCAGATCTATTTGAACCTAAAGAAGTGAATATTTTGTGTACATTTTGGCATATTGTTGGGACATATTATCTGTAAGAAAGGACTAATGGTGGATATTGCTACGATTGATATCATTGTGAACTTGCCTCCACCTAAGACAATAAGACAGATTCAAACTACATTGGGACATACTGGGTATTACAAGAAATTCATCAAGGGGTATGCTCAGATCACTGCGCCTATGGAGAAGTTGTTGAAGAAAGATGTGACTTTTCAGTGGAATGAAGAATGTTAGAAGAGTCCCGAAATATTGAAAGAGAAAATGGTAGCTGCACCTATACTAGTGTTCCCTGATTGGAATAAGGAATTCCATGTCCATGTGGATGCCTATTTTATAGCTTTGGGAGTGGTAGTGGCACAACCTGGTGCAAGAGAGATTGATAATCCTATAGCGTTTGAAATTAGGAAGTTATCTAAAGAAGAAAATAATTAAACCACTACAAAAAGGGAAGGACTGACCATGGTATATGCTTTGCATAAGTTTAGACACTATTTGCTGAGGTCACACTTTAAAATGTTTACATATCATTCTGCACTGAATTATTTGGTTAATAAGCCTGTCTTAGGAGGAAATATTTGCAAATGGTTACTATTATTCCAAGAATATGACTTTGAGATCATTGTTAAACCAGGGAGAATGAATGCAGGACCTGACAATCTGTTAAGACTAGAAATAGGGGAAGACCCAACCAACATAGAGGATAATTTCCCCGATGCACAATTATTTGCAATTAGAGTTGAAAATGACCATTTCGTAGATATCATTCAGTTTTTGACCACAAGAATGGCTCCTTCAAAGTATACTACGCAAAAAAAGAAAGAATTAGTGGTTAAGGTAGCTGAATTTTCATTAATAATAAGATAGTTATATAAGATGGGACCAGATGAGATACTACGTAAATATGTTCTTGAACATGAAATATAAATGATTCTAGCAGATGCTCATGGGGGCGCAACTAGTGGAAAATATATAGGAAAAGCTATTGCACATAAGATTTTCAGAGCACAATTGTGGTGGCCTACACTACATAAATATGTGAAGGAGTGCTACCGAGCATGTGATGTGTGTCAAAAAGAACAGGGAAGCCTTCCAAAAGAGAGGAGATGTCATTAGTAACACAATTTACATTGCAGGCCTTTGAAAAGTGGGCCATTGAATTTGTCGGGCCCATCAACCCACCTAGAAAGAGGAATGGTGCAAGCTACATAATTACAGTAACTAATTACTTGACAAGATGGGACGAAGCACAACTAGTAAGGGAGTATAGTGCAAGGACTACTGTGAAGTTTATTTTTGAGTTCATATTGTCTAGATTTGGATGTCCAAAGATTTTTATGAGTGGTCAAGGTTCACACTTCCTAAATAAGAATATTGAAGCATTGACAAAGGAGTTCCAAGTTTATCATCAGAAGAGTACCCCTTATCATCCTTAGGCCAGTGGAATAGTAGAAGCATTTAATAATATTTTGGAGAATGCACTTACTAAGGTATCCAATATGAATAGAGATGACTGGGGCCTTAAAATTCTAGTAGTATTATGGGCTTATAGGGCCACATGTAAAAAGTTGACAAGTCAGACACGCTTCAGGTTAGTTTATGGGCAAGAAGATGTGATGCCCATGGAGTAGATCATGCCTAGCTTGAGGATTCTAGTGTTTACAGATATGGTAGACCCTAATATGATGGAGGAAAGAATGTCACAGTTGCTTGCTTTGGAGGAAGATAGATTTATAGAAGGATTCCCTCAGTAGGTACAAAGAGAAAGAGAAAAGGCTTGGCATGATAGAAATATTAAGAAAAAGAAGTTCTAGATAGGAGCTTTTGTTCTCCTTTATGATAGTAAGTTTTGTAAAATTTCCAAGAAAATTCAAGATGCATTGGTTGGGCACATACATTATCAAGCATATTATTGATGGAGGTGTAGTTCAATTAGCAAAGTTAAATGGAGAATTGGGTCAAGGAGGAGTAAATGGAAGTAGGTTGAAGCTATACAGAGACAACCTTTCCTCTACAGCTCACTCTGAAGAAAGAATAAGAGTCTTAGTGCCACCTATAGTTGAAAGTGGGCACTGGACTATAAACTAAGCTGCAGGGAGAGCTTTGAGGTAGAAAAATGGATTATGTCTGGACTATAAACTACGTTGCAAAGATAGCTACAATCTAGATTATGTCGAAGTTCATAGGAGTTTGGATGTAAGAGGGGTTTCTCGCTACAATATGGGAAGTTTCGAAGTTCACCGGAAAAATATGACCGTTAAAAAGGAAAGTCACCGTTGAAATATGTAGAAAGATGCATTTTTTAGGACATATTGACCAGATCTAGCGATATATATGCAATTAATGAACACAATCTGAGATAATGATGGGGTTAGAAATTTAGATTTGTTATAAAAAGCCGCATCTCGTCCAGATTTGGCACTTTGTTGTCCTGAGAGTTTGAATATTGCTATTATGAAGAAGTTGCAGAAATTTTCACATGGATGCCCTGACACCTGAAGAATTTATTCATATATTTAGTGAGAATGACTTAGCTGGAGTCATGGAAGCAACATCAACTGATATTCCTGTAGTAGAATCACCACCTACAACAACATCATCATGCACGCAACGGAGATCCCTCGAAATAAAATGACCAAAGAGAAGAGAACAATGAACAAACAAGAAAAGAGACATGTTGAGCCTCAGAAAGAGCCTGAATAGGTGAGAGATAGTGAGAAAGAAAATGGAAACAGCTGGTGCATCATTTTCATTGCCTCTCCCACCATATATTCCACCAAGAAAACTAGATGAAAAACTAGTGAAAGAGTCGAAGGACACGAAGTATGGCACCTTCACACCTTTATTTCTGGAGTCGGTGCGATTTACTGGAGAAACCCTTGGGAAAATTCCATAGCTGAAGTTTGCAGACTATGATTTCAATGACAGAAAGAAATATCTGCAGTTCACATGAAATTGATACTTAAAACAAGTACACTACCCTAAGAGTGGTGTGACAAGGTTAGAATCGTAGTAGTGGGTTGCTGGATTGGTGCAGTCAGGCTTGATGAATATGTTGAATGTGTCACACTTTGGCAGAAGTCCAGGAAGCACAACTCGTGTGAGACAACTTCTTGTGATGGTACACGATGGATGCCTGTGGATGGGGAAGAGGATCCTTATCAACTCAATTCTAATATGGAGAATCACAAGACCACCCTATCAAGGGATGAACCTCACAGAGGAGTTTGTTGGGAATTATCAGGACAAATCCATAGAAGAAAACATGAAGAAGAAGTTTGGACTAATAAAAGGGAAGCGAGGTTATGATATCAACTCAATCAATGACCAGGGAGTTTTCTTCACAACACATATATTGGCTGGAAAAATCATGAGGAAGTGTTGGGCTAATGAAGTCCCTACACCGATAGTTTCATTAGCTCCACAGTGCGCTGATGGGGTTCAGTACAACTGGGCCGCATATCTTTGCCAAAAGTTTTTGGACAACTGCTACAAGGTTTATGAGAAAGGTAATTCATTTCACTACACATGGTTAATTTTGATAATTTCGATTCTTGCATGGAGAGAGTCAGAAGATTCGAAGTGCCCTCCAATAACCTCGAATGTTTGTGGCGAGCACATGATAACAAAATGTTTTTTCTTTTATATCATATGGACTTACATATGTTGGTGAACCAAAACCCTTTCCTTTCACCAAGCCTATACAAGAAGTATGGCTTCGTCGCGAAGTTTAAGGTTGACTTCCACATAATTTACATACAAGCTTGCAGGCACACAAAGAAGACATGGCATCCCCTGTCATATTTAGTGACAAAAGATAACCTGCTAGCACATATACAACAATGGCCTGCAGAGTGGATCACTACGCTAGAGACACAAATATATGATACTCCATAAGAGGAGGACACATCACAGCATAGGGAAGTGAGTGGGAAGGATAAGGATGAGAAAGAATTAGAATAAGAGGAGAAATACGACGAGGGTCACCAGGATCCTCCTGAAAGTGATGAGCAGAACAAAGAGTCTAAAAAGACAGAGACAATACAAGCTATCATAGAGAAGATGAAGACACACATTGAAGCTACCATAGGAAGCAAAAAGAAGCAAAATGTAGACAAGATAAAGGACATAATGCCAGTGGTCCTCACTAATGGGGACTTGGACCAGATCGGGGAGAAAATTCAGGAAGAAATGGTAGAATCATGGAACAAATTAGAAGATCGCTACGCCACACTTCTAACAAGTGTCATGGAACACATTGCAGAACTACAGATATTGGCACAAATGGCTAGACAACCAGTGTAGACAAAGGAAAAGCTTGGAGAGGAAATACCAATAGAGATTACACTTGCAGTGTGAATAGCATCGATACTTGTGGGAGCCCTGCAGTTTGACTCTGCTGAGGTAAACTTGCAGGCCAAAGAGTAGAGGTATGTGAACATGAACATCATGGCAGTACCGCTTCGGAGATTATAGAAGCTACATCTAGAGATCATAGATGAGTTGAAGTTGTGCGAACAACACATTTCACAGTTCAACATTCAGGTAGAGAGAGAGAGAGCTTCACTTTAGTAAAATCTCGACCAGGTGATCCAGGAGAGGGATCATGCAGTACAACAACAACATAAGTTGAAGGAGGTGGTCGAAGCAACATGCTGTGAGATTCCAAACATTGATGTCTGAGAAGAGGAACCAGTGGAGGAAAAGGTCACGAAGCTCAACCTTGCAATAAAATGATACAAGGATAAGATCACGAATGTAAAATTTCATATGAGATGAAGATCAACGAGCTACAAATTAAGCCACAACCAACCACACCACAGGAAGTGTGAGAGTAGAGGGAGGCTAACCTGAAGGCTGCAATGGCTGACATCTTTGCAACAGTGGAAAATTGTGGGAAGCTATTGGATGAGAGCTTACAAATTTTGACTTCATTGTAGGAATATCCAAATGCGCTGAAGCTACAAGAGGATATTCAACAAAAGAAACATCAGCTGGAGGAGATTCGAGAAACTATGAGAACCTTACCAATCTCACAGAAGATTGCAAAGGTCAATGAGGGAAATTTTGTCCAGAAGAAGATAGAGGAGTTGAGGAAGGAAGAGCAGGATCTGAGAGAGACAACTCAGCCATGGGAGGATGAGGCTCTCCAATTGTCCTAAGTAGTGTATGAGAATATTCAAGAGATTTGAGAGAGAGAGAAAGTAGTAATGCAGAATGCTCCAAAACCTGCGATCGAAGCACTGCTAGAGGAAGTGCACAATAAAGAGAAATAGGTCACAGACATTCTACAATAGTTCAATAGTGCCTACAACAACATTGAATCAAAGATAAGAGGAAAATCGACTGAGTGAATCAGGACGAGTCACATGTGATTGTTGGGGACCTATTGTGTGCAACCCAACTTGGATTAGATTTTGGAAAAGAATTTGTATTTTGTGAGGAGGAGCGCATAGTGGAGCGTGAAGTGGACCGCATAATGAGCATATTGAATATACCACGCGGTGTTGTAAGGGCTTCAGGGTGGGTCGAAGCCCCTCCTTTTTGAAAAAGTACGTGATTTTATAAGGGATCAATGGTTTTGGGACCATAGTTGCTTGTTTTAGGGAGTCCATGGTGTTTGGACCATGGTATTTTTATGATGTAACCCTCCAATGTAATAATATAAATAATAATAAGAGAATCATCTATTGAATTGATATAAATCAATGTTATGGGAAGATTATTGTGATTTGTACTTTGGTAGAGAAGGCGAGGCTCTGCAATTGAGTACGTATACAACCTACATCTTAGTGTGCAGGCCAATAACTATTTGTTGATTCAAAGATCTATTATATTAAGAAACAATTCTTGTGGACGTAGCCCTACACTATGGTGAACCATGGTAAATTGGTGTTTTGATGTGTATATTTTCTTATTATCTATTGTAGAGTAGCAACTATTACAATTGCATTTTACTTCAACACAGTGATGGTTTATATGGCATGTTTAAGTGATTAATCTAATGCGACAAAGTGATTTATAAGTACTAAGAATAAGATAACATAATAATACCACATATCCTAATCCTTCAAGGCTACAAAAACCTGGTTCTACATCCTTGGATAGCCACTTCAGGTGATTCTGATTTGGTTGCAAGTTGTTGACGAAAGGGCCAGTGATTGAGGGTTTTGTTGGTGCATAGTATAAATTGAACTTGGGTCAACCCAAGCCAAGCCAACACATGGTGTTCCATGTCTAATTCTGGAACACCTGTCATTGTCTCCCTGAGCATCCTAAGTGTTCCATGATTTAAATGGCCCATCCTCCTATGCCATAATTCATTCAAGTATTTTCCACAATTACTATTACTGCTAACTAGTTCCATTGGAGAGTCAAACTACAACTTGTACAATTTGTTGCTTTGTAACCCAATCTGTTTCACCTTCTTCCAGTTCTGGTGTTTAATTAACACCTTATTCCCTATGAATTGAACATCATATCTCCTATCCTGTAATTGGTATACTAAAATCAGGTTCATACCCAATCCTAACACATGCAATAGATTTGTGATGTTGGTGCTTGCTCTTAGCTCCCTCTCTAAGTCAATGATAACCCTCCCTATTGGAGTGCATTTCATATTATTTCCCATTGTTATCTGGAAGTCCATTTTATCCTCATTATAGCTCGAGGATAACTCTTATCACGTGAGTTGACACTCCATTGTATATGTACCAAACTCCCTATGAAGATGAGCTAGTTAAGCAAGTAAATTCATCCTCCAATTTGGAAGACGATTCTCTAGCCTCCTATATATTAAATTTGTCCATGGTCATATTGGAGGATTCTAGAAAATTTACTAAATACATCCTGAGTATAATCGTGTGTTATTTCTCTTCCACTCAACGCTAAATTTCTACTGCAATCACTGTTGCAAATTATTTGTACCTAGATCAAGAATTTGCTCTACGACAAATACTGATTTCTCACCTCTTCCTGCTGGAATCACTTCATGGGAAAATCGACCCTCCCTGCATTCTGCAATTGGAAATTTGACCCTTTGTCAAGAAATTCACATTTCCTGGCTAGGCATTGTGCAACCCTCAATAAATCATGCTACTTCTCCCTTTGAGCTACACATTTATCCCTCTTCATCTAAGCCTCTGAATTGTCAAAATTTCTCTAATACCATGAGAAAAATTCAATTATTGCAACAATTGGAAATTATTCTACTAATTTGTTAATTATTAAACAATTTATTTTCTACAAAAAATATCGAATAAAATCACAACTACAATTTTCACCAATAAAATGTTGTGGAAGATAAAATGCTAGAAAATGAGAAATAATATGCACACACAAAAAGATTCGACAGAGTTATTTTTGGACAATTCTCCTTGAAAAAAACATAATGTGGGAAAATCGATGTAGTGGATAAGGATTTAATTATTATTCTTCAGTAGAAAAATATGAGTACAATAAATTGGATGCCAAACTGCCAATCCTCTTTTGAGAAATGTCTGGCAAAATTATTGAGTGAATTTTTCCCTTCTCCACAAGCAATCCTGCAACAAATTGGCCACAAAAATTGGCTCCCTGAATACCCCTGCATAGGCCTCTGCGCAGATGTTATGCAACCCCTCACATGCAATCCATAAATATTCCTCTAAATTAGATGTCCTTCCTGTTGTTTCCTCTGGAAGTGATTCTCTAAACCTATGGAAAATTATCCCGGTCTCTAGAACCTAAATCAACCACCTCTTTAGCTAAATCAAACTACCTCCTTGAGGCTCTATTCAAGCCCCTATGTAACCTCCTATGGAATAAATTGGTCTCTCTCACTGACTCCTTCTGACACTAGAAAAATCCATTGGATCACCTTGTTGCTGCTCCTCAATCTCTGTGACCGATCTTTGGCTCAAATTTTCTTCCCGGCTAAATCTCTTCTCTTTGGGAAATTTGATCTGTCTAAATCACCCACTCACTTAATGTGTCTTTTCCATTCCCATTGTCTTGCATTTATAATCTCTTTTTGGTTAACCAATGACCATGATTAGATATTCATCAATGACTAATATCATCTCAAACTCAATCAATGTGAGTTTCTAGAGAATTCTCACCTTTCTCAAGTAATTCCCTTTAATTAATCAATTTCTCTAAGTTAGACTTAGGTATTTTTTAATTATCGATAAATTAATTTTATTGAGTTGTCTCTGGGTGTTTTCTCTCGAAACGTTTTTTGGGTTCTGAAGATCTTGTGTTTCTTATTCTCTTTGACCAAAGTTGAGACTATAACACTTGTCTGATGCTACGAAAACTAACACATAAGCAGACATGTTAGGCTTCGTATTCTTCAATTGATAGATATCTAATGAGTACTGGTTGATCTTATTATTATGACTTGTTTTTTATGGATGTAGATTGACTCATGTGTCAGAGGGAGCATTTGTGGAAAATATATTTTCTTTCATAATAAAGGAAGAAATTAGGGAACCTTGTTTTAGCTTTAGAAGGAATTTACCTCTAAGTTCAAAATGATAGACTATTAAGCTACGAGAATAACCATAGTTTCCATAACAAAATCTATTTCAAAAAATCACCCAGTTAAGGTAACCAAAAAGTAGCCATGATTATAGAGCTAGTGAAGGAAGTCGATTTGTTTATGGCTGAGTCAATGCATGTGACTCAACATATGTTGAAGTACGAACATGATATAGTTGGTCATGGAACACTTAGTTGTGGTTTGATATATGCCTCAAACAATGAAGTATAATTGTAGGGATTCACATGTTCAAATCAGAAAAAGTGCAAAAGATGGAAAGAGTTCATTGGGATATTGCTTCAATTTGGGCTCTGTGATGATTTCTTAGATGAGAAATAAGAATACATTTGTTGCACTCAGTACTGCAAAGGTTGAGTATATTGTAGCTTGGTTTGGAAAGTTGTGAAGTAGTGTGGCTTCCGAGGCTACTTGTAGGATTGTCTTGATTAGGTGTAGGTGATGACCATGATGAAAGGTCGAACCATAATGAGATCTAGAACTGAGACATGGTACATAATGAATCAATATGGATTTAGTACTATTCTTCAGTGAATGAGATTGTTGACAAAGCCTCTATTCTAGGATGAAGCTTGAATACTTCAAGGACAATCTTGGAGTGATTGAGCATGTCTCTGTCAATAATAGGGAGTGACAAAATTGCAACATCTAGGACAATCATTATCCTGGGGTCAAGTTTCCCAGGATCAAGGAAAAGAGTCTACAATGATAGCATAAGGGACAAACATTCTCCCTATGTCAAGTATGACATGAATTAGGGAGAATGGTCCAAAAAAGGACAATCATTCTTCTTGTGTCAAGTATATTGACCTGAATGAGGAAGAATGGTTCTAGAGACCTAGAATCACTAGTTGAGTGGGTGTATTTTGTTGAATTCTGTAGCTATGGTCGATATTCATGATGTATCATTTCCACCTGTAATGATGAAATATAACTATATTTCTAAAAGAAAAGTAATTATTTTATTTTATATTCGAAAGAAAAATTATGAAGGGAATGTTCTTCATGATTCTTGCAAAATAAAAAATTGAATTTTTAAATTGGTATATTTTCCTCCACAAGAGACCAATTTGGCCCTCCAACAAAAAAGTTGGTTACCTATGAGACACATCCTTACTCGTGTATGAAAGACTATAAATTAAGCCTATTCTCTCTCCTCCATAGGAAAATGTTGGATCATCAATATATCTTTGTTTTTGTGCGAATAAGATAAAGGTTCAAGGAAAAAGATCAAAAGGACAAATACCCACTCTCTCTAGAAATCCTATTGATTTTCTAGTTGCAAACAAGACTAGGACAATTTTCAAACTGATAACTACTTCCAATGATACAAAGTGACTTCTTTAGAGCATTCCAATCATTAAGAAATTATACTTGAAAATTTCAAACATAACTTCACTGGAGAAATAAAGATCATAGAAAACAATAAATTAAGAGACACCAAACTTTCTTGGGACAAAACCCCACAAGGGGGAAAACTTGATAATATTTCCTTAAGAGAGAGAGTTCAATTCATCAATAGTACATCAAAATATTCCAATCAAGATTCCAACCTTGACCTCAACCATTGTCAAGTCAAAACCAGTCAAAAGAGAGAGAAAAAGTCAATGCACTTCTCACAGTCAATTTCTAAACAAGAGGTATGAATTTATTCCTAAGGCTATCACCTTAGATTTTGATAATGATGTCCTTGTTGATGATGTTTTTGATGCTCCTTGGAAGAAAAGGACAGATATGAATCTCATTGAGAATGAGTTTATGGAACATGTTAAGGGCTCAATCACAAAACCTCCAAAGGAAGATGCTCAAGAACTTGCAAGGTTTATGAAAGGGGAAGTGAGGGCTCAAAGGATTCTCACAAAATCCATGAAGGATCTTCTCATTCCATATTTATCTTTTTTTCCCATCAGGAAAAATCATAATTTCATTAGAAAAGAGGAAATTACATGTTGTAGATGCTGTTGCATATGCTATGCATGATCAAGATCATGTAAAAGAAAAATGTTGCCTTTGATCCACATAGGGGACAATAATAAAACCATAATTGAGATACATAAAAAGTAATTGTATGAACATATACCGAGATAGTATATATATACAAAAAAGGCTTAAAACTTCAAAACTTCCATATTTATCAAAACTTGAAACTTCAAAATAAATATATGACAAATGAGTAGAGTTGTATTAGGTGAGAAAAATCAAGCATATGCTACAATGACAAAAATAAAGGGAAAAATTGGAAAGTTTGGTCCTCAGAAAAAGAAGAAGAACATGGCTAAGATTCAATACTATGGATTTCAAGAATACAAGAATTACAAGAGAGATTTTCCTAAGCTCAAGTAGGACAATAAAAAAAGAGGAAGAGAAGAATCCCATATCACCGAAGAGTGGAGGAAGATGAAAAGAAGAAATCCAAGAAAGAGGAAGTAAAATATGTCTACTATGATTGAGATAGTCTTCCTCTCCTAGCTCTTTTCAAACATTTTCAAGTTTTCTTGTTGTAAATTATAACTATTAGGAACCATTAGAAGTGTTAGCGCTTGGAATTCACCTAAGCTGAGATAGACAAACTCTCAAGGCTACATCAAACCATTTCACCTCGTAGCTAGCCCTACGAGGTATGAGAAGGCTCTCTCGGGTCAAAACTCAATGGATTTTGTCAATAGGATGAGTTGACCAATTAGGAACAAGGATTTTAGGCTAGTAAACTGATATTGGAGATTGGTTTAGAGTTTTTGGGTTTTTGGTGGCAATTGGAGGGAGTGCAATTCAGGGTGCGGGGATTGAGCTCAGTTTTTGCAGGTGATTCCTTGGGGCAAGGTAGGAATCTATGCTGATGCCTTTAGTCTGAAAAAGATGATCAAGGAAGAAAGGAGGAAAGCTAAGAGGGCAAACAATGAATTTGAATCCTCTCTAGACGGTGGAAAACATAAAATTTAAACAAAATTGAAAGCTGAGCATGGCATGCATGAATTCAAACTTTATCACTTCTTTTGTTTAAAACAGCAGCAAGAGATTAAGGAATGAAACACATAAACACACTTACAATAACAGTAGGAAGCACACCATCAACATAATAATCCACAAGAATCCACAATGAAGTCTGCAAAACCCTGGCCTTCCTTTTCCTCAAATTGCAGAAAATTCAAGTCAATAATACAATAGCACTTCTCCCTCTAGAGTCCAACCAACAAAATGAGAAGGAGAGGGCATAATATAGAAATTCAAACCTATTTCCCCACCTCTAGGGGTCGAGCTCATCCTTCTAGGAGCAGTTTGAACTAATTCCAAACTAAGCACTAGATAATAGGCATCTCAACAACTTGCCTCTATTACTTAGCTAACTAATTCATGCATTAATTTTTTACTTTTTACATCAAGGAAGCTTCTAGAAGAGTAAAGAGAGGTAAAATCTATCAAAGTGCCATGAAAATATTACATTTATCCATCATCTACAAGTAAAAATAATCAACCATAGTCAAAACAGTGTTTTTTGACCAAAAAGTGAATTCTGGCAAAGTTATCTCTCATGTCCGCGCCCCCTGTCTCTCACGTCCGCGAACCTTTGCAGCAACTTTTGAGTGGGTTCCACTGGTCCAAATCAGGTGCAAGATGACTCATTGGAAAGCTTGGTCTGTCTACTTTCCATCCCAAGTGGAATTTCTGAATTTGGAGTTGTTTTGCCCCCTCAAAAACCATTTCTCCCAAGGTCACTTTCTGCAACTCAAAAAGTGGGCAGAAAGTCATTTTTTTATGTATTTTGAGCTTTTGGAGGCTCAAATCTCAAAATCAGGCTTCTCCCAAGTATTGGTAATTTTTCTCTTTGCATGCCCTTTCCAAAAA
>APFE030366472.1:18985-58054 GCA_000404065.3 Pinus taeda
TGTCTTTGAGGAGCATATTCTGTTTTTTATAACTTTTGGACTGGCCATTTGATGCTTTGGGAAACAGGGAGTTAGGGTATTTGATTGCAAGAGGAAGGGAGAGGGAATTGGTAACTTGGGAATTAGGGAAAAGATTGAAAAGATTAGGTTTAGGGGGACAATGAAACCCTTTTAATAATCACTGCCAACTAGTTTTTGTAACAGCAATTCATTTAAACAGGGGTAGTTTCATTTTTGCATTTGTCATTGGGAATTAGGGTTTCACTGTATGCTTTGACATTGGGATGGACATTCAATTTGCATAAGGAGTTTTTTCATGAAGGGAAATGCAATTGAATTAGGTTTTCATATGGGGAATATATAGGGAAAAACAGAGTCTTAAGGATGGGGAATAATACCATGTTAATGCAAAACCCTAATCACAACAGAACTGATCTTTTTTTTTTTTATAGGTATGCAGCTGTGCATTTAATGGATTTTTGTCATGAATTTAACATAGCTTGCAACCTCTGACATATACACAGCAAGATGACATTTTTCTTTATATTTTTTTTTATAAGGCTATGCAAATGGCATTTTCACTGTTTTTACAACTCTTGTGTGCATGCCTTGTCATCACTTTCTTTTTGTTTTTTGTTTTTACCATGTTTTCTTTTTCATTTTGTTGTGTTTTTATACATGAATTTGCTGTGTGACAAAGTGTTAGGGTTTTAATCATGTAGCATGGGGAAAAGTTAGGATTTAGATGGTTAGAAAGAACTAGGGTTTGATAGGATTTTAAAGGTAGGGTTTGTATGTTTAATTTGCATATGAGATTAATAAAAATGACATATAAACATATGTGAATATCAATGGGAAAATGAAAGGAGGGATATAAGGAAAAACTGCCTTGAAAACCAACAAACTGTCAAAACATAAGCTTGCAAAACATCCATCATTCCTCCATGGATTTCTTGCATGAGATTATGATTGTAATCCTCCTTTTGAATCATCACACCACCACAAAGCACGTAAGGGAGACATACCTCGGCAAATATAGGTGAGCTTGAAGAAGGTTTACTGATTAAATGTGTTTTTATGCCCTGAAAACCGCGCGCTGCCCATATGTCCGCGCACCTCTCCCAGATGTCCGCGCACTGCCCAGGTAACTGCGCGCATGTAAATTTCTTTGTAAATTTTGCTCTCTCAGAGCCGCGCACTGCCCAGGTAACTGTGCACCTCTCCCAGATGTCCGCGCGCACTAAAATTGCTGACTGCTGCCCGAAATCCTCTTCTTTGCCTTTAGACTTGTAAATTCTTGCTCCCAAATGCACAATGAGAATTTTTAAAGAGGGATTTTACCTTTATAATGCTTTCATAAATAAAATTTAACTCAAAAACCCACTTTATAATGTTTATATTTTGACATTCCTTTTTAACACTGTTTTGGAGTCATTTAGTCCTGAAATGAGCTCTTTTAATGTGATTGACTTTGTTCTTTTTGCAGGTTGACCGTCTGATGGACTATGGAGAAGGAACTAGGGTTGTTGCTGGCACTTTTGCAACCTTCTAAGAATTTCTTTATTTATTTTTTTTTTTACAAATTTGTCATGATCCTTGGACTTAAAAACAGGGTTTTTAAATCCAAGGCATAAAATGATCTGTAGCTGATGAAAGTAACAATGAAACATATGTACATACCTCCCTCTGGCTTGCTGGGCACTCACTGACCTTGACTCGTGACCTTGACATAATTTTGACTCAAAACCCTAGACCTAAGACCATGGGATCTCAAGACAAAATAACGACAAGTATGACTCAATTACATTGTAGTATGACCTCATCCAGCAAAGCCAAGAAGGGGAAAAAAGACTAGCTCCTCCATTCAGTGTTATGGCATGCCTAGCGGGATGCAAAATTGACACTGATGAGACACCTAACCATGCATATGCAAAGAGCAATTGATCACTGATGGAGGGCTTAAGACCGACACTAACAAGAAGCATGATAGGATGCATCATGTTAGGAAATGAAATCATAAGAAGCATTATAAGCAAGAGATCACAACATCATGATAGTTGAATTAGGTCTATGAAAGGATATAGATCTTAGTAACCTCATTCGAAGTCATCTGGTACAAAGCTCATCATACATTAGTTAAGAGGAAACATCTGTTGAATGAGGATACTCAAGATCCTCTATTGGAATCTTCATCATAAGGTTCACCAAGCAAAAGGGAGCAAGTGGTTCTGCAAGAATTTCAACTTGGAGGAATTCATGAAATAATGATATGATTTCAATAACAAGGTCAAGGGATTGAAGTTTTCAATCAAGGAATACACTGAAGGAAGATTACCTAAAAGAAGAATGAGTATGTATGCTTATATTTGATAATTTGGAGTCGTGTCATATGGCTGTAGATAACATGGGTAATTGCTCTACTTCGAGAGCATGATCAAAACGAAAGGATCTCCTCCATTGAAAAAAAATGTAGAAATCCATAGGTCACACATTGACTATATGAAATCAACATAATATATCCTCATATGAAATATGAGGTGGTTGAAATTAATTGGATGAACTATGATAAAAATTTCCTAAAAATAAATGTGTGAAAAAAGAAAGGAAGAGATCTTGAAATAAGAAACTATGGAGAAGGAATTCAACATCCAAGGATTGAAAGATTTGACTTCTCCATGAAAGATATGAAGACTCTCAAAAAGTCTGAAAGAAGGAGACCCTTGAAAATGTATATATTTTGGAGATGCGTCAATATATATGTAGGATTCTCATGCAAATCAAAATATGTAATGATTAAAATACCATCACAAAGGTAATTTTGATTTAGTGTTCATTTTCTTGTTTGTAAAAGGATATCTGGATGGGATTATGTAGGGCTATCAAGGGAATAGCTATGGATATCTTCCACCACTGGTGACCATGTAGCTGGATGAAATATCCGTAAGGAAACATGGCATGAATAAGGCAACATGGAATGAAGGAAGGCCGGATATGAAATGATCGATCACTTTCTAATGAAAGGAATGATGACATGGTTGACTCTTGGATGAAAGTGATGGATGGTCTGTGCCCTATGAAGAAGTCCAGAAATATGTAGACTCTATAACAAAGGATAAATTCATGAAATCAAAGGAATGAGTTCTACTAGAAGCTAGTTGTCCCACAATCTCCACCTAAAGAGCTATTAGAAGCAAGTCCCTGGTTAAGAGGGAGCTTGGTCAAGTCCCTAGTTTTTTTTTTTTTTTAGGCTGTGGTTCACGGACACCCTGGTCAATGGGTGGCGCTACATCCACGGAAAAATCTGGGCTGATTGACCCCGAAGGGAATCTAGCCCCGCGGTCCACTAGCAAGGCCTGACCCCAAGGGCTTTGGGGAGATTAGATCATGTGACCTACCGATGGCAAGGCACTGATTTTGAACAACTGAGCTAACCCTTGGGGCTCAAGTCAAGTCCCTAGTTAAGAGGGAGCTTGGGTACATTCCTTTATAGGAATGGTGTAGCATCCCATTTTTCCTAATATAGTTTTGCAACCCATATTGAGGATGATTTTTTGACGGATTATATATGACAAACTTATATGTTATGGACTTGGATAGATCACTTGATTGGGGAAAACTATTATATATATTACATACATAGTTATATTTCCTCTTATGTGTGGATATGTGATTGATTATATGTATCATATCTATGTTGATTTATGTCTCCTTTTGTTTTATATCTAGCTTATGACATATGAATGGAAGCTACTATGTGGACTATTTAACAGACCATAATCTTGTTGATGATTTATGATGTATATGATTATACATGATTGACCTTGTATTTAGCAGGATTTGGCAGGGAACTTAGTTACTGCCGAGAAGGATGCACAAATGACTATGGAGGTCACGTATACATTTGATTAAAATGTGATTGAATTAAATTCATTATGAGTTTTGTTGATGCTTTTAATTTATGAGGTTATGATGTGTAAGTCTAGGGAAATAAGAACTTGCCAATAGATCATCAGATTCATATGAGCTCATAACCAGTGCCTTGAGGAAAACAATGTAGCTTCAAAGAAGAATAGATGAGAATCTATGGGAAAGATTAGGGCACGGAGTCCTAACTTTCAAAAGATTAAGGCGTGGATTCTTGGATCTTTGGAATAGATCAAGGCATGGAGTCTTGATTCTACTACAGGGCAAGGGCGCAGAGTCTTAACAGGTTAGGAGAGGTGCACAATAGGGGTGTGGATCCCTATTCTTTGAATGAAAAACACCACTTAAGGGCTTAGATCGAAGAAGTGAATTAATCTAAGTTAAACTTTAAGTTTAATTAAATACAATTTATCCACTTTCGAGGATTATTCAAAATAGATATTATTTTAATGCAAAATATTAGTTATCTACTTTTTAAAAATAAATAATAAAAATCCTTAAGTAGACACATTAGTGGTGAATATTACATAATTTAGGTACCTAAATAAAATAAGATAAAATGGTAAAATTTGGAGAGGTGCCACCTTACGGTGGGTGGTGAATAATACAAATTTTTATATATCAAAATTTGGTTAATTTTTGCATGAACGGGGTAAGGTGTCACTTCACTCCATGCTTATAAATATTGAAGGGTTTCCCCCCATGGAGGGGAGAGAAGAAAGAGTAGGGAAATGCTTCCAAAATGACTACCCAATTCCTAAATGAAAATCCCACTAATTTATCCTGGTTGATTGAGACTAAGTGGTGTGAGAGGAAGATAGATATCTTCCTTAGTTGCCCAAAATTTCTCACTATTGTTGAAGTTGGTACTATTTGCGAGCTCTATTTATCCTAGTTGACTGAGACTAAGTAGTGTGAGAGAAAGATAGGATATCTTTCTCAGTTGCTAGAAATTTCTCACTATGGTTGAAGTTGGTACTATTTGTGAGTTCATAGAGCTCATGGGTTTCAAGGAAAAAGGTTTCCTTTGGATATGGTTGGGTGGTAAATCTGACTCATTTGTTGGAGTTTGCGAGCTGAGTTGCTGAACAAAGTAGAGTGACTGAGTATCATGTAAAATTTACAGTTTGTTATATTTTGATTTAATTAACCTTTATTAGATGAAGATGTAGTTACTTTACCTTTAAAATAGTTCTTGTTGTTATGAAATATTTGATCATAGCCAATGATTTACCATTTAATTCTTTGGTTATACATATGTTGAAATTATAGAACTGCAAGAATATTTTTTGTTTTAATTGATGGATGAATACTAAATCCAATTAGCAATTCTTCATTTAAATGGGTTGTGAGTCGACAACACGGTAGTGTTAATTGTAGTCTCTACATATTCTATCCATTATAAGTTTATTGTTATTATTTTCAATTTGTGGATCTCTGATTTATTATACATTTCTGTTTATGAAAGTATTTGTTGAAGAAGCGTTACTATTCTATTAATACATTTCTATTTATGAAAGCCTATATTGAAGAAGAGTTATTTTCTATTAATTTTTGTTGGGGAAGAAAAAAAACAAAAAAAAAAAGAGGATTACAATTTAAGCTTGTAATTCACCTGAGTAAACACAAGAAAACCATGTCATGTAAACTATAATTGGAAGAGATGATGCCCATATTCCTATTCTCTGACATCTTCCTTCACTTAGTTGGTTTCCCTTAAGGTTATATATTTATCTTTAATATAATAATAGTTTTCTGCAAAAGTCTTGTTTTAGAGTTAGCAATCATTGTTTTGAAGGCAAACTTGTTTCAAAGTTAGCAGTCATTGTTTTGAAGGCACTGGGCACATTGTTCCTACTTTATGTTTTCCTGGATATAAAACTTATTCTTTTTCGAGGAAAGCAAGTTCTCTTCAAATATAACATTTATTCTTTTTGCAGAAAATAAAGTATTCTTTGAAATGTAATGCTTATTAATTTTGAAAAAAAGAAATACATATATCTCTGAGTAATTTTTTTTTACTAATGTCAATGTGCTAATTTAGAGCGTCGTATCATTAAATGCAAAGGTGGATAATGTTTTTATCTTGATGGGTGTATATATTGGTGTGTTACATTTACCTTGGTTAATGCCTGAGATAAATTAGTGTGGTAATCTTTTGTAATTTTTACTATACAACCTTACAATATAAATTAGTGTGGAAATCCTCTATAACTTTTACTATATATACATTCTTGAAAAAGATGAGTTTATGATTCCTCCCTTTTCAATATGTAGTTTGAAGTTTTCATTATTGCCAAAAGTATTGGTCTCGAATAGTTTCTGAAAGAGGTTAACCTTGGTAATATTGATATGCATTCTTGGTAGATAAGATTTTATTATTTATCCATTTGCATTATGTAGTTTAAAGTTTTTATTTTCGTAAAAATATTAGTCAGGAATAATATTTTAAGGAAGATACTATTAATCGTCTTATACACTAGGATATTTGGTCATTTTACCAATAGTTGATTTTGGAATGAGTTTAAATCATTTATTCTTATTTTAATGTTTCACTCTACATAACACCAAATCCCAGTACGTGAGTGTGTAAGAACACTCTATTTTGTTTGTGAGCTTCCACACGGAGTAATTTTGTTTGGAAAGTGTGAAAGAACACTGTTTTTTTTGTTAACACCCTGTTTTGTTTGTTTGGACTATTGTTGAGAAGAATATTTTGAGTCTTTTTGTAGGTTGGAGAGATATACTTTGATTTTGTTTCATGCAATATGCAATGGTAACAATAAGGATCTTTAGTTAAAATAGTACGGATTTTGATAATTATGGTCAATCACTATGGACACCATACTTAGTTATCCTTCCTTCAGAGGGATGTTATTTGAATATTAAATTGAATTTATTTTACTAAGTTTGAGATTCAATGGCATCACCTTCTTTTTCATTCTTTTAAAGTAATATAAATATTACCGTATTATTGAGTAATTGAAATTGTATGTAATTTATTAAGTATTGGAAATTGTTTAAGTATTGGAAATTGGATGTAATTTATTAAGCATTGGAAATTGTTTCGTGTGTTTTAAAAACTAAAATAAGAATTATTTTGGATTTTTCATTTTAAGATATATTTAAATTCCCTTGGAATATTTTTCATGTAAAGCTATGGTATTGATGAAATATTCTCAGAGTACATAAAGAGATTAATTTTAGTTGTTTGGGGTAAATAAGATAACTAATTTGGAAGTAAGTTAAATTGATTTGAAATTAGCAAGCTTAATTATAGTATTGGAGATTTTAAAAGAAAGTATTCTAGTGGGGTCAACAATATATGAGCCAAAAGAAAAGGCAGATTGCTTTCCATTACGAGTAAGAATATGTGACGTTAGTAAATATGTTATACAGAAGATAAAATGGAAATGAATCCTCATGATGTGATCATTTAATGATTTCATAATACTATCAAATATTTCTAAAATGGCAGAATTTTATGTTTAAAATATAGGGTATTGTAGCAAAGAAATATTCTGCAAATGAATGGATCTGTTGTAAAATGTAACTAGGTTCATTCTTCATAATGACATGTAATTGTGACTATTGTAAATGATGTAATGAAGAAAATAAAATTATTATTGTAAGCCTTGCTTCATGGGGTTCATGAGCAAGTGATTTTATTTAGTGTCTCCCATTAAGAGCCTTAGGATTTATTATTGAGTCAATGTCATGTATGAAGAGCTCTTCTTGAGCATATATAAAATGTATATGATGTCAACCTAGTGTCTAGAAAAGCCCTCCAAAAAGACAGGCACAATCCTCTCTTGAAGCCGGCTTGGAATATGTATGGAAAATTCATGTCGGATCACCTCAAATAGGCACACCTATTCAGTTGGACAAGTCGTCCCATTTATGGAGGACAAACTACTATAAATACCCAGCTAATATTTTTGCATAATGACAAGTTCAGGAATTCGGATCCTTTGTAATTTCGGTGGGTATAGTCTCCGATATTTTCGCATTACAGTGAGAAGTTCAGTGTTTTAGATGGGAAACAAAGTACATAACTTGGATCCTTCTGTAGTTTCAGAGGGAAATCACAGAATAAGATTTCAGATACCATAGTGAGGAATTTCGGAGGTCACAGTGAAGCACTTCAGAAGTTTGTCCACAGAACAAAACATTGATCATCTACATTTTGGTGGAAGGCTCAGGAATCATAGTCCTATGGAGATGTTATAGTTCAATAGTATCAAGGAAATTCATAACCCTCTGTAATTTCTCAGGGATCACAGTCCTATGGAGATGCTACAGTTCAGTAGTATCAAGGAAATTTGGAACCCTCTACAATCATAGTGATAACAAGTATAAACATACTATAATTTGATGATAAAAGGAAACTATAGTTCGATGACGAGACTATCTCGGTGCTGCCACTAGAAGAAGATCCAATGCTAAACAAAGTCTTGATAATGATGCAATTATGCTTACAATACAATGATATTGTAGTGATGAATTTCAAATTTCTCTTGTAATGAAGCCTCAATAGTGCAAGGAGAATCTAGAAGATAGAAGAAGAAGATGACTCGTGCCTTGATCATTAGGTCAAGGGTCATAGTCTTGGAATTCATCAATTGGAATCTCTATAAGAATAATTTGTGTGGGTTTTCCACTCAAAGAGTCAGAGCTTTTGGCCTTGGAAGAAAGCCAACATCTTGTGTTCTTGTCTCTTTTGTTTTGGTAACTATTTGATGAAGTAAGAAAACACACTCTAATAATAACAAGAGAAGATTTTGCTAATAAGAAAAAGTAATTAGTACCTCACAAATATTTATCATCGTGAGAAGAATCTTATTAACCTAATTGCCCTAGATTCTTCAACATGGTATCAGAGCTAAGGTGATGAAGTCAAAGGAAGGGCATAAAAGAGACATTCAAGGATCAAAGCAAGTTTAAGGTTATCAAAGAAAGGGATTAAGATATACATCAAAGATTGAAGAAAAAGTCTACAACAGTAAGGGCTTTTGTCTCTATAATCAAGGAAACAATCCACAACAACAAGACAATTCAGTACTACAGTGAGACTGGTTTGGATCCTTATCTAAAGTTCTTGAGTAATCTCATGATAATAGTCTCGGATTCCATACTACCCACAATCTTGGTCCTATGTTTTCCTCAATAGATAATCACAATATGATTAAGTAATCTCAATCCAAAAGATAAGGTCTCGATGCTAGATCACAGTGCTCAAAATTTGGGTACAGGAAAGCAGTTCCAATGCCTCTCTCAGTATCAATCTATGTCATACCATAGTGATCTCAATAATCTCACAATGGAATGATCTCAACATACTAGTGATAGTCACAACTTCAGGTTGAATCCTCTTTATGAAAAGTAGTCTTGACAACTCATATTCCCTTAGCATGATGATACATACTTGATGGCATATAGAAGTAGTTCATCTACAACATAGTCCTCAGAAATAAGTTTTACTAACCAAAGTCATAGTTTGTATGGATAGTGCTCAATGTGGAATGAAGGTGTCTGTTGATACAATCATAATAATACTAAGTAATAGGTCTCGGTACTATAAGGTGATGATCATAGCAAGTGACATCGATGCTCTATGGTTCTATACGATGCTACGACAAGGTTCCATAGTCCACTTGTGTAATAGCAACATAGTGCCATCTCAAGTATATCAACAATTTGTTAATCATAAGGATAATATGTATATGCATCTGCTTCATCCACTTTCAACATAATCAAGGTGGAGATTTCATATTCACATGTCAATTAAGTATTTTTTTCATTCTTTAATCAATTTCGTAAGATAACTTCATGATTGCAAGGAGATCTATAGGTTGGATGGGTCATCAAAGGTCCTTGCATGGAATAAGTTAGATTCTCATAGTCCTCGTAGATAAGTGAAGTCATGAAACATATCAATGAAAAATGTCTCCTTTGAATTAATGGGAAGGAGCTCTGAAGGTCCACTCACATAAACAATATTGGAGACATCAAAGAAGCTAGAAGAAGAATTATGAACTTTACAAGAAAAGAAAGTTGATATCACTGGAAAGGATAGGAGGAGCCAAAGAAAAGAATTCCATGGTAAGAGGGAGTAAGAAATCATTAAGATAGTCTCTCTCACTAGATCTTATACCTTGGATAGATTATGTCTACACTAAGATGCATTAGAAACAAGAACTTGTGACATTATCAAAAGGGTAACAAAAATGCATGGGATAAGTATGTTACCTTATTCAACTTGTGATTTCTATGCAAGATAGAAGAAGACAAGTTAAGGGAAAATATGTTAAGGACTCAAACATTTGTTGGAAGGAAAGGAAGTTTTGAAAATTCTAAGATTCAATGCTATGAATATTACAGGGAAAGATTTCCTTAGCTTAAGAAGGACAATAAAAAGAAGGATAGAGAATATGTCCATTTCACTGAAAAGGTGGAGGAAGATGAAAGAAGAAAGTACAAGGAAGAAAGGAATTAGAAGCAAGAGCTTGTGACATCACCATAGGGAAACATGAAGGATAAATGAAACAAAATATATGGTAGCCAATTTTGAATAATTAATAGCTCTTGGTGACCTCATTAAAAGATCAAAGGAATAAGTCATCCAGGGCAAGTCTCATCATACATCAGTCAAAAGGGAAATGTCTGCTGCATAATAATATGTGAGATAAAATTGTCATTGAAGGATTCACCAATCGAGAAAGGAAGCAAGTGTTTCATAAAAAAAAATAAAACTTGTGGAGTTCATGGGATGATGGTATGATGACATGAGAAATGAAGCAATTCAAGGGGTTGAAGATCTTTTCAATCAAGGAAGCTGCTGAAAGAAGCCTAGATGACCTAAAGGTAAAGTGAGGTATGTATTATTGTATTTAATATTACAAAGTCATGTCATATGGTTGAAAGTAACATGGATCACTACTTGTATCTTGAGAACCATGATCAAGGGAAAACAAACCTCCTCCTATGAAAGGATGTAGGAAGACATAAGTTGCACTAGATGAAATCAACATAATATGTCCTCATATGAAGTATGAGGTGGTTGACTACAATTAAGGAACTTTGATTGGAAGCTCCTAGGAATGGATTATGTAAGAGGAAGAGATCGTGAGATATGCTACCATGATAAAGGTGATCAAAACCCAAAAGAACAAGAATATTTGACTAGGAAATCTCCTGAAAAGATATGAAGACTCCAATGGAAGTATGAAAAATATGGATACCCTTAACAATGGATATCTTTGGGAGATGTGTCAACGTGTATGCAGGATGTTGATACCTACACGAAGATGTCATGATGAAGATCCATCTCGTAAAGTATTGTTTGATTTAATGTTATGCTTTCTTGAATAATATCCAGATGGGTTCATGTAGGGCTACTCAAAAAAGAATTGTAAGTGCAAGCACAAATAACATTCATGTGGTGGATAGAAATTCCTGAAAGAAACATGATGAGGAAGAAGTAGCCATATGACGAAGGTTCCAGATATGTATTAAGAAGGCACTTTCCATAAAAAAAGGAATGACATGACAAACCAAGAAGGAAATTGATGGATGGCTAATGCCCTACAAGGAAGAAGCTTGAATGAATTCCATGACATCAAGGAAAGAAATTGATCAAGTAGTCGAAGGACCCACAAAGAAGAAATTGTTGATGAAAAGAGAATCCTCAGTTGAGAGGGAGCTCTGGAAAGTCCCTAGTCAGAGGAATATTGGGTACATTCATTTACAAGAATGAGCATATATTCGCTAGTTGAGAGGGAGAGATAGACACAACATTATTGTCTTCACTTTGGAAGAAATAATGTAGGATTGGGTAATCATCTGGCATCTGATGCTCTTTGAGGATGTGTAGGGCATCCAAGATAAGAGTATGCAAGAGTATTGATGTTCTTTGAGGGCTAGGAAGCCAAGATAAGAATAGTCCTAGAAGGTCATACTCAGTGAACAGCAGGGTGGGTATGTACCTTGAGAGACAATTATGAGAGTGTCTATAGCCATTGGTCTCGCCAAGATTGTGCTATGATATGATGAGAGATAGAGCTGTCAGTCAAGGCCTTGTTGTGGAAGCAATGTTGGTTACTATGATGCTATACAGATGTGTTACCAATCCGATTCTTCTTATGAGAAATTCTTCAGATTGAGAATGACCAAGCACCATTATGAATACCTCCCTAGTTAAGAGGGAGTGTTGTAGAATTTAACTAGTTTCATTATTCATAATGACATGTAATTGTGACTATTGTAAATGATGTAATGAAGAAATCAAAATTATTATTGTAACCCTTTTTTCATGGGTTTCATGAGAAAGTGATTTTATTTAGTGGCTCCCATTGAGAGCCTTAGGATTTATTATTGAGTCAATGTCATGTATGAAGAGCTCTTCTTGAGAATATATAAAATGTATATGAGTCAACCTAGTGTCTAGAAAATCCCTCCAAAAAGACAAGCACAATCCTATCTTGAAGTTCACCTGCAAACAATATGGAACATTCATTTAAGTTCACCTCAAATAGACACACCTATTCGGTTGGACAAGTAGGCTCATTTATGGAGGAAAAACTACTATAAATACCCAACTAATATTTTCGCATAATGACAGGTTCAAGAATTCGGGTGGGTACAGTCTCTGAGATTTTCACATTACAGTGAGAAGTTCAGTGTTTCAAATGGGAAACAAAGTACATAACTCAGATCCTTCTATAGTTTCGTAGGGCAGTCACAAAAGAAGATTTCAGATACCATAGTGAGCCATTTCGAAGGTCACAGTGAAGCACTTCATAAGTCTATCCACATAACAGAACATTGGTCATCTATATTTTGGTGGAAGGCTTAGGAATCACAGTCCTTTGGAGATTCTATAGTTCGTTAGCATCAAGGAAATTCATAACCCTCTGTAATTTCTTAGGAATCACAGTCCTATGGAGATGCTATAGTTCATTAGTATCAAGGAAATTTGGAAACCTTTGCAATCACATTGAAAACAAGTATAGACATAATACAAATTTATGATAAAAGGAAACTATAGTTTGATGAGAGACTATCTTGGTGTTGCCACTAGAAGAAGATCCAGTGCTAAAAACAATCTTGATAATGATGCAATTATGCTCATAGTACAATGATATTGTAGTGATGAATTTTAGATTGCTCTCATAATGAAGCCTCAATAGTGGAAGGAGAATCTAGAAGATAGAAGTGGAAGATGACTCGTGTCTTGATCTTGGAGTGGCTATTAGGTCAAGGGTCATGATCTTGGCATTCGTCAATTGGAATCTCTATTAGAAGAATTTGTGGGGGTTTTCCTCAGTGGGAGGTTTTGATCCTAGCAGAAAGCCAAGGTCTTGTGTTCTTATCTCTTTTGTTTTGGTAACTATTTGATGAACTAAGAAAACACACTCTAATAATAATAAGAGAAGATTGTGCTAATAAGAAAAAGTAAAAAGTACCTCACAAATAGTTATCATCCCGAGAAGAGTCTTATTAGCCCAATTTCCCTAGATTCCTCAATAAGATAAAATGTTAACATCTGAACTTTATGTTACATGGAATGAATGCTTAGGATATGTTGAGATCTTCTTTATTTTTGGAAGACATAATAATTTATGTGAATGTTTTGGATATGATGATTTCTTCTTCATTTTTGGAAGACTTATAGTTTATGTGATGATTAATGTGTTTTGTTTTCATGTACTACGAAAGGCCAAAAGCAAGATACAAAGTCTATGTAAAGTATTGTTAAAATATAGAAACAATATGGATTTATTTTCAAGATTTGTATGAAACATGGATGGGTTTTATATTAAAAAACACAGACACACCTTTTTTTGGTAACTTGAGTTACATACCTAGTTGGTAGTCGAGGGATATTACAAATGGGTACATTCCTTCAATGGAATGTCCTCGTAAGTTAAGGAAGAGATATACACATCATTCTTGTCTTCACTTGGGAAGACATCATGGAGGATTGGGTAAAAATTTGGCATCTGATACTCTTTGAGGATGAGTTAGGGCTTCCAAGATAAAACTAGTCATAGAGGACCGATATTTGTTGAGGAATCGAAATCCAAGATAAGAATAGTCCTGGTGGAACACTGTTGGCCCTCGATTTTGATCAAATTTTATTATTAAAATTCCACTTAAATTCCATCATATTCCACCTTAAATCATCCATATATGCCTTATTTTGACCTTGTTATGCATATTTAGGTAAATAAATTATGTTTTTCAATTTTTAGATATTTTTGCAAAAATTGGGTTTTAAGAATATTTTTGGATAGAACTAAAAATTCTCGTAATATCTCCATTAAAGTGATATATGCAGGACACTTGGGCTCAATATGAATACATATTTGGATATATTAGGAACCAAGAATGGATGAACAACTATTGGCTCAGTCAAAATGAGAAAATACAGGCCTGATCAACGCTGGTCAAACTTGACCTATCACCCATAAATCCCTATTAAAAATAGTTTTAGGATTTTTTGGAATTTTTCTAGATTTCTTGTAACTAATGGATGGCTTTGACCTAATGACGTGGGATAACAGTAATGATGGTTGTTTCAGACTTTTTAGATTATATGGTTATTATTTTTCCTATTTAAAGAGAGGCATTCATAGTTAGTTATGTAGAAAAACTTATAATTTTGAGATAATTGAAGACATAGATTTTGTTTCATGATTTATTTGTGTTTGCTAGAGTGAATGAGTTTCTGTAGCTGATTATTTTAGCAGTGTACCAACATGGTTGGAGGGCCCCCATACCAAGCTAAGTACACTTTGTTATATCATGTTTATATTTGTGCATATGCAAGTTTAATTCTCCATGTTTGTTATATTCATTTGTTGTAAATATTTGTAAATATCCTTAATGTGAATTCATTTTATGGAATGTGTTAAGTGAAGATTGCTTTCTTTTAGTGATTAGCTTGAATATGGAAGGACAACTAGGTCTCCTTAAAAGATCCTCTCCTCCGTGAGCTAGGACTAAGGCTAAACAAAATTCACTTCTTTCAAGCTTTTTTAGATTAAGTTCTTAAGCTTTCATTACATCTTTTATGCTTACTTAGATATTGGAAATGTCATTATAGAATTGTTGAGGGAAGACAACTAGGTCTCTTTGAAGGAGCCTCTTCCTTTTTTTTTTTTTTTTTTTTCTAAAATAGCCTAATTTCATTGACCAATAATGCATGCTTTTATGGAATAGACTTAGATATTTTTGCTTAAGTTGTGAAGAGATTTTTATATTTATAATGTGTATTTCCATTCTTAGTTATGTAGAATGATTTATATTTGTAATATGCACTTTTGTTCTCATAACTACTTTCTATATTAGTTCTTATCCAAAAATCCATAAATTGTGGTTTTCTTCTAAGATTACCAACCTGGATTGATAGTAAAATACATGTCTTAATTTACACAATAAATTGAGCTGACAAACACCCTCTGAGGACCTAGGTTGAGTATGTTCTGACAGAGATCATGATGAGGGTGTCTATACCTCATTGGTCTTGTCAGCATTGAGCTCTAATCTTTTGGAGAGATATAGTTGTTAGTAAAGGCCTCGCTATGTGACAATATTGGTTGATATGATGCTAAACAGATGGGTTACCAATCTGAATTTTCTTATGAGAATTCTTCAGATTGAGAATTTCCAAGTACCATTATGAATAGCTCCCCAGTTAAGAGGGAGTTTTGTGTAGAAATTCCACTGTAGATCAACAGATTATGCAATATACTAAAACACAATACAAGATCTACTTCCACAACACTTTGCGGAAGCTTAATCAATTTGAGCACAATCAATGAGAATACATATAACTGAGAATGAAAAGCAATCACACATAGCATAGAAGAAATAACCTGGGGAAAGCCTCAGCCTAAAACCTCAACTCTGTATTATGATACAAGTGGAAAAATAGTCTGGATTACAAAAAGAATCAGTTCACAAGCTATCCTGCTCTCTCTGCAATCCCTCTGCTGCTCATAGACAGTTAAAGGCCTCTCTCAAACCTTCTCCTCTGCCCTCCAAGCCTCCTATTTCTTTGTGCAATTTTCCTTGGGGTCCAGTGTTATCACTTGTGTGAATTGGCCTCTTCACACAATCACTAACCTCTGATCCAACTGTGCAATCCTGAAGGAGATAAATCCTTCTCCATGGATGAGTTTCCTTTATAGGAAAAAATCCATCCAACTAATAGTACATTGTCCCTCCTCTTATCTCAATTGGGTCTCTATCTGAACTTACATGCATGAATTATTCATGAGAGAATATTCAATTATCTGAAGAACATCACTTATATGCAAGCATGCATTAACTAACTGAACTTACTTAATTTAAACAAACTGTTTAAAACAATCTAATTGGACTTGACTCAGTTAACTGAGCCAACTAATTACAACTCAAATTAGAACTCATCCTTATCTCTTTAACTGATGGATAAATTCCTCAATTAATAGAGAAACTGTTGCATGTCCTCACATAGACTTCATGTTTGATTTTTCATAACTAATTAACTCATGGTGAATTAATTAATTTATTTTCAAACAGCTGTTAAGTTCAAGTTCGAATTTTACTTCCTATTTTAGTCCAAGCACTGACTAAAATTAGGAATCCATCTTGAACTGCTAAAAATAGAATGCTATTTTTAGCACTTCCATTTTTCATTCCCTGTTGCTCAATCCAGCACTGGTACCAAAACTGCTATTTATAGTAGTGTTATTTTTAGCACTTCTATTTTTAGCATTTCTTATTGCCATTTTCAACTTGTTGAAAAGTGTAACTAGGTTCGGTATTCATAATGACACGTGTAATTGTGATTTTATGTAAAGAAGAAAAATAAAATTATTTTTTGTAATGCTTGTCTCATGGGTTTCATGAGCAAGGAATTTTATTTTTAGTTATGGCTCCCATTGTGAGCCCTTAGGATTGGCCATAAAGTTAAATTTATTCAATGGCATGTATGAAGGACCCTTCTTGGGCATGTTACATATTTTGATGAGTTATTAAAAGAGTAAAAAGGCCCTCCAAGACCAAGCTAAATAACCTCCAACAAGTCAGCTTAAATATGGATTAATGGAACCTCAGTAAAGGACATGTCAACCTAGATATTTGTCAAGTCAACTTATATGCATGGGAAAATCAATATAAATAAGCAACTCGACTCTCATTTGAAGACAAGAAATTTGGTCAAGGCTTGAAGTAAGAAAAAGTGTGAAATACACTCAAGAAGAACCTTCATCCAAGTGAATAAGAAGAGACTAGAAGTCGAGTTCATTTTGGATCTGTTTAGGGATATTTTGTTATCAAATGTGCAAAGAAGAGAGGCATCATCTACGGTAGGAGAATCTGAGAAAAAATGCAATAATCTTGGGTAATCGAATTTGGAGAAGGAAAAGTAAAAAGGGAAGTTGAGTTAAGCTAGAAGGTTTCTCTATCCTAAGTGCAGGAGTCAAGGGCATTATCTAGAAAGTGACATTTTCCAAGTGATGCAACTAGGGTTTCTAAATTAGGGCATGTTACTGCTCAAACTAGCATGGGACCTAAAGGGAAAATGTTAGGCCAAGGGCAACAAATGGAGTCTTAGCACACTGTGACCTCGGCTAATTCTCCTCTCTATTTACAGACTTTCACTGATGGGAGGAGACCCGATATGTGTGGTGTCACTAATGAAGGATAAATCAATGGATATGAGTGACCTGAATATCCCTTTCCTGAAATTTAGAGGATAAAGATTGCATGCTTTGTAAGAAAGGTACTAGGTAATCTAGGGAAAGGAAGAGATCATTTGAGGGTTGGGTTTATGGGATAATACTTAGAAGGAGTTTCCAAATCCCTAAAATCCTTGTTACAATTGGTAACTCGGATGGTTCCTAAAGAATCATCTTTCAAAGGAGTAGGACCACACTGGGCCAAGTGGACACAGTATAGGGTATGAGGAAGGAATGTAACGACCAATGATATTCTTACCCTAAACAAGGTGTGGAGAGGATCAATGAAAATATAATTACTCAAAGATGTTGGTTTGACCCTGAGAAGTGCTTGGGGATGTCAGGGCAAGATTTGGTCTTGGATCTAGGGCTTGGATTTTCTCCCAACTCCACTATCGAAATGTCTTCAAATTTGGAGGAGGGCTAAGGAAAGGCCAACACATGAGATTCTAGGAGATCAAATTTTTTTAGTGGCTAACTTGTTGGGAAATTGATGCCCTAGGCACCCCAATGTGGCTAGACTTGGGAGAAGGTGAAAGAATAAGAGTTTTGGTGACCACCCTTGGTAGATCAATGCCTTAATCCTTGGGAGGATGGAGTCTATGTTGATTATGTGTAATATTTATTGGTTCCCAATAAAGGAGGCCTCAAAATTACTTCACAAACCCTCTAGTTCAAGTGAAATCAATCTTACAACTTTTATACTTCAAATGCACAAGAGGAATGGCTTATCAAGGTAAAATTTTACCTCTAGGAGATTTCGCTCACACTACATGGCCCATACATGGAAATAATGTTATAATAGAGATCATTCCACAATATTAAGCAATAACTGCATGCAACAATTATCCTTAAAACAACAAAAATCCCAGTCCAACATATATGACAAAAAGTAACAAGAATAACATCATAATTTCATACTTACATGCAATAGAGTATATCAAAACATGCACAAATGAAAATAAAGAAGCTCTAAGAGAAGGTAGAACAACAACCATACATCAAAATTTATCCATGTTGGTGTCCCAAATTGCTCTATTTTTACCCCATTTCCATAAACTTTAACCTCTGTTTTATCCCTGATTAGACCTTTCATTCCTACACTAGTCCAAGATAATCATCTATTCCTACATATGCTTTGTATTTTATAATTAAGATTTATTAAATTCTTTATTAATTATTTTATATAGATTTCATGCATGTTAGTATATTTTTTAACTTATGTTTAATTTCCTAAAAGTAATTGAAGAAATAAGTGTTAATTATGAGTTAGTATGATCAGTGCAGGAATATTCCTGCACCGCCAACGATGTTGCTCTGAGATCTCCGTGATAGTTCGAATCCTTCGACGCAGGAATTTTGATCCATGAATTCTAGTTTAGTTATAAACTAACTGAGGTTGGATCGGTGACGTATAGTCAAGGATACTTGCCAAGGATGGTCTATGACCAACGAAGTTCGCGTTCCATTATAACTATTAGTAGTTTTGTAATATTGGTTGTTAGTTTGTTCGGTCGAAAGGCTTGAATAAGGAAATGACTGTAATTAGCATAATTGGGCTAAGGCCGAATGGCTGTATATAATGAAGACTATAGGAAGAACCAAAGGAGCGATCTCTAAGTTGTAATTTCATTCACTTTATAATTTTGTATCGCCCTTGGGTCTGTGTTGGACTCGCATGATCATGTATATTTATTGATCAAGTTAATAAAAGGAACATGCCATGTTATCTAAACGTTGTGTCTAATTTGCATTTTATGCGTGCTTAAGTGCTGAATCGTTTATTTCCTAAATGGGAAACGAGCTGGTTGGCTAGGGCCCAGCCAACCCAGCTTGTTTACCCTTGTGCTTTCGCCATTTAAAAGGCCTGTGTGAACATTTATTCATTTGTAGTTGCATGGTTTGAATGGTTCTTATATTTATTTTAGAAGTTCTGAGTTAAATTCATTTCATATTTAAGTGTGAATGGATCCATAGTTTGGAAGTTTGATTGAGCTTATTTCTTCCTTGCAATTTCTTTCCTGCAATTCCTTCACTGTAATTCTTGTCTTGGTTTACATCCACTCGGGTTGTGCAGGAAGATTCTTCCTATACCAGTGCATGTAGTTTCCTACACTTTGATTTATTCATTTACTTCACAGCAAATGTTACATTTATGCTTATCATCTTAGTTATTCCTGCAAGCAAAAGTATTGTTAATTCTAGTAATTGTTCTTAACATTAAGAGAATACTTTTGAAGGATCTGAATGTTTATGAATTAATAAAGGAAGTTATTTCAAACACTTTACACTTGCATTTTATGACTTAAGAAAAAGGAACATAAACATTACAAGCAAATTGCTAAAGTTAGGTGATGCATGCAAATTACTTTGACTACTACTTTGATTATTCTGAATTGTTTTTGCTTTACGACGTTGACTTTAATTACAAGGTTCAGATAATTAAAGCATTTCTTTCTATATATAATTGATCTCAGATTATGTTTGCAATTGCAATTCCTTTCAACACGTCTTTTAATTATTTCAAAAGTAAATTGGAGACTTTGGTGAAGGAAGCTCTATCTCAGTGCAAGAGCTGGTCTCTTGTGATAGGAACAGAGCGCCCTAAGCCCTAAGGCTTAGAGAACCTCCACAAAAAACAAATCTTTAGTAAAGAAGGTAAAATACACTTTTGCACAGAAGTACTGTACCTGCACTAGTGCAAGCAGATTGAAATAGTACAAGAACAGGTTGTTTGTGTAGAAGGAAAAACAATTGGGAAACAGATCTCTGCAAGGGCCCACTTGACAAGCTATTAGCCATCTATACTGAAGATAAACATATCATTTCATTTCAGCATTTCTTCTAGTTGTGTGAAAGTTCCTTTACTTGATTTCCTTGCAAATTATTCTTTTACATTCTAGCACTAGGGTTGCTTTGGTGTCGATTTCCTTTAAGATTGTTTTGTGTCTGATTCTGCAACATTTCCTTTAAGAAGTAGGATAAGGAATAGAAAAAGTCCATACCACTTATGGCATTTCCTGTGCTTCGTCTCTAAGTTTACCAAACCCTCGGGTTGACAATTAAGTGTTGAGGAGTTTGCTTAAGTGCAATTCCCGCACCCAACATTTTGGCGTCGTTGCCAGGGAGGCGATTTGAATTGGTAAGAATTTTCTGTTTTTTGCAATAGGGGTAAGTCTACTATTATTTTTTCCCTGTAGTGTACTTCTATTGTTTGAACGAATTTATAGGTGCTAAGTTATTTGTTAAATTGCAGCTTTTATTTTTGAATTTCGTTTTGTCATTTTTTGAGATGAATGCCTAAAAGAGGTAAGGGTCCAAAGCCCACTAGGGGCCAAAGAAATACTGATAAATCTAAAACCAAATCTCATATTGGGCCTTCTTTTGCAGGCATAAAGTCCAAATGAACTCAAACTCATCATGTAGGAACAATCCATTTGGGCTCTAGTAGCAGTAGTCCAAGTGTGACACAACCCACAAAGTGGAAGAAGGGGACTATTAGAACCCATAGTCAACCTTCTCAGCATGTTGACAGTGGTTCATGTGGAAAAACAAGAATGGAAGATTAGGAAGACCATGTAGAAGGAATTGGTGAAAATCAGGTAAATGAGGAACAATCCACTTTTGGATTCCCAATTGTGGATCCTGATACACAAGTATAAATGAAAAAAATTTCACCATCAGCTCTTCCTCATTTATATGGTAAGGTACTTGAAGAACCAGAATATTTCTTATTCGAGTTTGATATTTTGGGTAGAAGTTATGGTTATTCATCTGATGCCCAGAAGTTAAAGTTGTTTCCTGCAACTCTTAAGGACACAACACTCCGCTGGTTCATGGGACTAGGAGGAAACACTATATCTTCTTGGGAGCAAATGAAGAGAGTGTTCTTGTCAAAATATCAGGAATATTGTAAAACTAAAGATATTCAAGATGAAATCTTTACTATTGTGCAAAATGATGATGAGACTCTAGAGGACTACTTGGAGAGATTCCTGTATATCCTTCAAAGGTCAAAGCACAAATTTGATCCAAGTACCATTAGAAAATTGTTCTTACATGGGCTTATTGATGATGCTAGGAATAATTTAAATTTGTTAGGACAAGGGGATAATGCTCAAAAATGTTTTTATCAAATCTGTGACTTGTACAAGAAATTCTCAAGGAACCAATATAGATCTGGTAAAGGAATTCGGAATAGAAACAAGAAAACTGAATCTACTGATGCTATGATTATTGGATTAGAAGAAAAAATGGACAATATGAAAATTGAAATAATGAATATTGTTAGTAAACAAATACACTCTTTGAAGTTTCAGAAAAAAACTTGTAGAGGAACAAGAGTCATTGTCTATTTTTTGTCCAAAATGTAGAAGAAATAATCTTTTAAGAGAATTTCCTCTCGCTATTAAAGAAACTAATAAATGTGAAATTTGTGCAGAGAACCATGCCATAGAAAAATGTCCCTCCATGCCTGGGATAAAAGCTGTACTTGAGGGAGGACAACCTGAAGCCGAATCACTGCATGCTATGGGAGCACGAAGAAATTGGCCTCAGGTAAGTGCAAGTATGGCTCTTGAACCTCCACTGCATTTTTTGGTTATAATACACATTCATATTCCTATCTTAACACTAGTCACTCTCAACATTGGTAGCATGGGAACCAATATCAGTATGGACAACCCTCCCAATCTTGGCAACAAGGATGGAGAGGGCCAAACCATTCACACCATTCACATCATTCCTATCCTGCACCTATGTAGTCATACCCTCCTACATATGAACCTTAGCCAATGCCACAACCATCATTACCTTACCTTCTCAGCTGCCTGCTCAACCTTTACCCAACCCCAATAACAAAGTGGTACAAATGGTCCATTCTATGAACCTTCTTTCTTCATCCAGATATCAACCTATGCCAGTTGGAGTCAATGACCTCCAATTGAGATCAGCGAAGATAGTAACCTCAAAAAATCAAAAGCAGCCTATGGTGATTATCAATGAGAAAGGAGAGGAGGAAACTCTTGACCATTTTGAAAAGGATGACACCACTTAGCCTATCCACGTACCTTCTGAGCCATTTTCATATTCTTCCAACTGGCCTCCCTATGCAGAGAGGTTAGTTGTGGAGAAGAAAGATCCCATTCCTAAGTCTAGCCTAGCTTCTGAGCTTAGGAACCTTTTCATAAGGGTACCTTTGCTCCAAGCTATTAAAGAGATCCCCATCTACACAAAAATCATTAGGTAACTCTTTCTCAAGAAGCCAAGAAGGAGAAGATTAGAACCTCAAACCATTCAATTTGTTGGTAGAGCAACAAAGTTAATGGCGTGGTGTATGCACATGGAGAAATATACCGACCCCAGAAACCTTGTTGTCTCTATTAGTATAGGTGATGTCCTTGTCTCTAATGTACTTATAGACCTGGGGGAAGCCATTAACATTATGACCAAGAAAACCATGGATCAAGTTGGATTGGTCCATATTCGTCCTACTCCCACTATGCTTGAACTAGCAAATAGATCTAAAATCAAGCAGGAAGGGTTGTTGGATGATGTGGTCATTTCCCTAGACTCTTGGGAATATCCCATAGATGTAATTGTGCTTCAGCCAAAGAATCATGTGGGAGGACATCCCTTGATCTTGGGACAACCATGGCTTTCCACAACCGATGCTTATATCGGATGTCATTCTGGTGACATGTATATTTCCCATGGAGACTCTAGGAAGAAGGTCACCTTGTATCCACTGGCTAGATCCATTCAGTTGCTCCGAGACACTTTATGGTTAGATTACAGTAGTGATGAGGATACTCAGCCTATTACCTTGATACATCAGAGTGATGAGTTCTCGCAGGAGGGTGAGATTCAAGACTTCCTGAACAATCTAGACACCATGCCTAATTTTGAGTCATTGAGTCATATTTTTAGTCTAGATTTTCAGGAAATATATGACTCTCTACCTCCCTTGCTATCATCTCTAGTGAAACCTATATGTACTCTTGAGCTTGATACCACTCTTGTTGAGATTAGTCTAGGTAAATCCTTGCATATCAGCTCAGACTTGGATCCTTCCCAGTAAGAGCAACTTGTGAATTTGTTGCAAAACCATCTTGATGCCTTTGAATGGGGCTATGAAGATATGAAAGGCATCCCTCCTGAAACTTGTACACACCATATCTGTATTCAAGATGGAGCCTGACCTATCCGACAACCCCAAAGGCGAATGAACCCAGCTCTAAGAGATGTAATAAAGGAAGAATTGCAAAAACTCTTAGATGCTGATTTTATCTATCCTATTTCTAACAGCCAGTGGGCCTCTCCATTGATATTAGTCCCTAAAAAAAATGGGAGATGGCACATTTGTATTGACTACAGAGAATTGAACAAAGCCACTCTCAAAGATTACTTCCCCCTTCCTTTCATCGATCAAGTACTTGATACCCTTACTGGTAAGAAGTACTTTTCTTTTCTAGACGACTTTAGAGAGTATAACCAGATATAGATTGCACCCGAGGATTAAGACAAAACCACTTTTACATGTCCATGGGGTGCTTTTTCTTACCGAGTGCTTCCCTTCGAGCTAAGTAATTCCCAGGCTACCTTTCAAAGGGAAGTCTTGGCTATTTTTGTTGACCTTGAGTGTGTATAAATCTATATGGATGACTTTTCTATGTTTGGTGATTCATTTTAGGAAGCCCTCAAGAATCTAGAAGTGCTTCTTCACTGCCAAGAAGCTCATATCGCCTTGAGTGAAAAAAATGAAAATTAATGTGCAAGGTGGGGGCGGTTCTTGAGCGTTATTTTGAGTCTCCCTATACCCAAAACTCAAAGGGAAGTGAGAGGTTTTCTAGGACATGCGGGCTACTATATGAGATTCATTGAGAATTTCTCAAGGATAGCTACCCCCGTTTTCTAACTTTTGGCTAAGGATAGCGAGTTTTCTTGGTCCACAGCTTGCCAACAGTCCTTTGAGACACTGAAGGAAAAACTAGTCCAGGCGCCAATTTTGAGAGGACCAAACTAATCCCTGCCATTTCATATTTCCTCTGATGCCTTAGATACAACTATTGGCGCATCTTTAGGACAAGAATAAGAAAAACAATCTTATGCTATTTATTTCATTAGTAAAAACTTGTCACCCACTGAACTAAATTATATAGTTACTGAGAAAGAGTTTTTAGCCGTAATTTTTTCCATTAATAAATTTAGACATTATATTACATGATATGAAGTCTTTGTACATATTGACCATTCAACAATAAGATATTTTATGAATAAACCATTAACTAGCGGTAGGGTGACTAGGTGGTTATTATTGTTACAGGAATTTAATATTACCATTGTTGATAGACCAGGAAAATCAAATGTAGTAGCAGATTATCTTTCAAGATTAAATAATCCTGGTGAACCAATCCTTGTTGATGATGATTTTCTTGATGAACATCTTTTTGCTGTGTCAACAAAATCCCCATGGTTTGTTGACATAGCTAACTATTTTGTCACTGGAAAATTACCACCTCACTTATCCGCTCGTGAAAAGCAGAATATCATACATAAAAGTGTTGCATATTCCTGGATTCAAGGAGACCTCTTTTACACTGAAGCAAATCTCATTATCCGTAGATGTGTAAGAGAGGAAGAAGTGTTTGATATTTTAAAATCTGCCCATGATGAACTTTGCAGGGGTCACTTTGCTGATAAGCGGACTGCATAAAAAGTGTTACAAGACGGATATTTTTGGCCTTCCTTGTTTAAGGATGCCAAACAATATGTCAAGCGGTGTGATAGCTATCAGCGAGTTGGCTAGCCTAATCAAACCTATGAAATGCCTTTATGCCCTTAGGTTATGATTGAGCCTTTTGAAAAATGGGCCATTGATTTCGTAGGACCAATAAATCTAATATCATTAAATAAAAATCATATTTTGGTTTATACAGATTTCGTTACAAAATGGGTAGAAGCTAAAGTTATTTCTTTTGCTACTGAAAGAGTTGTTGTTGATTTTATTTTTACTGAAGTCTTTACTAGATTTGGTGTGCATAGAGAAATTGTTTCTGACAATGGACCGCAATTTATTTCTAATTTGGTATAGGGTCTGATGGAGCAGTACAAAATACGGCAGAGGAAATATACACTGCATCACCCACAAGCAAATGGTCAGGTGGAGCCCACAAATAAGGTGATTGAGTCCATCCTCACAAAGACGGTAAATATTCACAGAAAGGATTGGGCTGACAATTTACTAGAAGCATTGTGGGCATACCGAACCACTTGGAGAAACAACACAGGACACACACCATATGAGCTGGTGTACAGAAAACAAGTCCTCTTGCCGATAGAATTCCAGATTAATACTTTCAGGACTACAGTCCAATTGGGGCTAGATCTCTCTGAAGCATAGCAACAACGTCTTCTACAGTTGAATGAGTTAGATGAATTCTGATGGGATGTTGTTCAAAAAACATCTTAGTTCAATAGCGGCGCAAGAAGTGGCATGACAAGTCCATTCAGAAAAAGCAATTCCAACCAGGTGATTGGGTACTCCTTTACGATTCTAGATTCAAATATTTTAAAGGGAAATTCCACACATGCTAGATGGGACCCTATGAGGTGGTCAAAGTGTTTGAAAATGGAGCGGTAGAAATTAAAACTATTGATGGACAGAATTATGTGTTCCTGGTAAATGGGCATAGATTGAAGGTATATTTTCAGCCCCTTACTAAAGGAGATTTTATGTAGCAAGTCCAACAACAATTTGAAAAGGAGTTGATAGGTGGTGACACCAACCTATTGAAGATTTGATTCCTTCTTGTCCATATTGAAAAAATAATAAAAGAAAAAAGAATGAAAAAAGTAAAAAGTAAAAAAAAAGAAAGAAAAAGATTTCCTGTAATTATGAAAATCAGTTGACTGACATGATTGCAGAAGGATCAACCTGAAAACTAGCATGCTGGCAGGAAGATCAAAATTTTAATAAAAAGGGAATGTTACTTGATTTTTAGATATGCTGGCTGCCACCAAGAAGAAGTAGGTTCAGAAACTAAACCCTTACCCAAGTTTGGGGTAGCTAGCATGGGAAATTTTTATCCAAGTAAATTCTTAATTCCCGCTGCAATTACTTTTTTCGGCACTAGTGCAAGCAGATTTTCAAGGCAAAAAAAACTCTACCTTTCTTCTATTTCTCATTTCGAAAATTCCCACTATTTTCTTTTTCTAAAATCCCCAATTAATTACCTTCCTCTTTCTTCTAAGAAAACTACCCTACCTGACTTTGTAAAATCCCTCTTTTCCCCTAAATTATTCCACATCTCGTTTAATTTATCCCCCTTGGTGATATTATTCCTGGAATCCCTGTTGTAATGTTCCTTCCCATTCTGAAAATTACCCCTTTCCCACTTCTTTATTCCCTCATAAATTGATTACAGAATTTGATGCAATCAATCCAAAAGGCATGCTCATGAAACACCAAAGGATGGCAAACAAAATTTTTCTTGTATATTGAGGAAAATTAAAAAAAAAAATCCAACTACAGAATTGTGTTCTATGAAAATTTTTGTTTTGGTAAAATCCCTGGTGCAAGATGTGTAGTGCAAGCACAGTGCAGTGCAATCAAGATCAGCGCAGGAACGCAGTTGACTGTGGAGGCAAGTGTAAAATAAATTTCACACAATCCAGGAGTGCCTTATGAAGGATGTTTATGGAACTTTGTTACCCTGCACATGAGTATTGATAGATCATAGCATTATATATTTTAATTAATAATTTTTTAATCATTTATGACATAGGAAATTTTTTAAAGTGAAAGATATATTGGGTTCTGAAATCTAATTTTTAATGAGTACTAAAATATGTCTTGATTAAATTATGAGGTAGACTATGGGAACTGATTGTCCGATAACTTGTATTCACCTCCCTTGAAGCAATCTCGCATTACTTGTTCATTATTATCTTACCTCGTAACTCGATCATTATGACCGTTGCACCACCGCCGCATAAGCCTCCACCACATCCAATCATTATTGCTCACTCGTAGTAGGTTGATACGTATCTGCATCTGATTTGAGGAGTTATGTTCATCATGATCGGTTGGGTGGGATTGAAAAGATGGAGGATGGATGAACCTCCGGCATAAAGCTCTCAGCAATTGTTCGAATCACTAGCTAAAATCCTTTTGAGGTTGTGACCAGGAATTGTGAAAGTGTAATTCGAACATGGCACCCATAAGGAATGAGCCATCATCCTTGAAGGAGATTGAGCAGACCACAGAATATGGGAATAGTCTTGCACTATTGTAAGAATCTGGGTTCTTTCCATTTTTACAGAAGTTCAACGGTTTCGACATGGCTATGGTACTGGAGTTCACAAAGACGTTCGAAGGAGGCTAAGTCAGGTTCGGCTCATTAGAATTCGAGGTCACAGAGGAGTCCATTACACAAGCCACAGGCTTGCCAACTACAGAGGAGAAGTGGTTCAAAAAGGAGCGGCTCAGGAAGAAATGATGGCATCGGTTTGTGGTTGACAGAAAGCTTACGGTTGATTGGAAGAATGGATTTATGCAGAGTGCCATGATTGGGAAATGGCGAGACCTCCTGTTCATACTGCAGAAATTTGTGACCTGCGAGGGATGTTATACATTAGCATTCGTGTATTACCTTTGGCTGTTGCTGCACTTTGAGTCAGGAAAAATTATTAATTTCCCTTACTACCTGCTCAGAAGTCTTGAGAAAATGACGAAGGGTGTGCAAAATGGGAACACAAGCCAAGTTGCAAATAAGCTATATCATCATGGGCTTATCAAAATCCTTGTCAAGAAAGTGTTGGAAGAAAAGAGAGTGACCTAGGAGGCATTCCTGAAGGAGTTTCGAGCAAGGAGTGTAGGGAAGTTTGCTAGCAAGAGTACAAGAAAGGTAGGGACATCGTCCCCTGCCAAGAAAAAAGGTAAAAGCACATCGGTGCAAGCAGAAAAGGAGCCTATCAAAAACACTCTGCCCTCGGCAAAGAAAAGAAAAATCAAAACCTAAATGAGGAAGAAGACTGTCTCTCCAGGGATGAATCAGTAAAGCTCTTTGATTGTGGTTGATGAATCACCCCAAGTTTAGCCTAAATATCATAACCTTTTAGAGCTAGAAGATGCAGTGGCCCACACCATTGTAAATGAAGAGAACGTGGAAGATGACATATTGTTGTCTACCTTTGTTCGAAAATTAAGAAAGAGGAAGATGACATTGAGTGCAAGTGAAGTTTAAGCAGAGGTTCACGAGGATGATGAGGCATGACACATGGAGACCCTCGATAATTTTGATGATCAGGATATCGAAACCCTCAATGTTCTTGAGGAACAGGGTACTAAAGCCCCTGTTGCTTTTAAGGAATAGGGTACTGAAACCCCTACTGGTTTAAATGAACAGGGTACTGAATCCCTTGAAGAATTGGAAGAACATGGCATTAAAAAACCTGTGGAGTTAAGTGTGCAAGGTATTGAAACCCTTGGCACGAAGGCTATGGAGGGCACCAAAACCCTCGATGATAAGGAAACCTTGGGCACATAAAATTTTGGCAATGTCATAATGCAAATGCTGGACGAGCTTGATCTTAACAATGGCGGGACTTGTTTTGAGTCTGTTGCAGAGAAGGTATTTACACTAGAAGATTTGAGCATGGATCCCTCTACTCTCTACCTAAACAACTGAATATTAGAATTGGAGCAACAAGTTCATGACCTGGAGGCATTGGACCATGTCATGAAGGAGAAAAATTAGCAAAAGCAAAGCGAGGTAGAGCTTCTCGCAGAGGTCAAGAAGAAGAAACAAGAAGTAGAAGTATGGAAGTATTGGGCTTCCAAATGCTACAAACGCCTCAAGAAGGTGACTAATAAGATGAAAAGAGCACGAGGTAAAGAGCCCAAGGTAGTGAAAGCATGAATAAGTATTGAAGTACAGGATTGAGTGCTGGCCACCCATTTTTGAAGATTTTTTTGTAGAAGGTAAAATGTTGTGTGAGGACACACAACAACTTAGGGATGGGAGGATGTTGGTGTCCCAAATTGCTCTATTTTTACCCCATTTCCATAAACTTTAACCTTTGTTTTATCTCTACTTAACCCTTTCATTCCCGCACTAGTCTAAGATAATCATCTATTCCTACATATGCTTCGTATTTTATAATTAATTAGACTTATTAAGTGCTTTATTAATTATTTTACATAGATTTCATGCTTGTTAGTATCTCTTGTAACTTACGTTTAATTTCATAAAATTAATTGTGTGAGGACACACAACAACTTAGGGATGGGAGGATGTTTGTGTCCCAAATTGCTCTATTTTTACCCCATTTCCATAAACTTTAACCTTTGTTTTATCTCTACTTAACCCTTTCATTCCCGCACTAGTCTAAGATAATCATCTATTCCTACATATGCTTCGTATTTTATAATTAATTAGATTTATTAAGTGCTTTATTAATTATTTTACATAGATTTCATGCTTGTTAGTATCTCTTGTAACTTACGTTTAATTTCATAAAATTAATTGAAGAACTAAGTGTTAATTATTAGTTAGCATGATCAGTGCAGGCAAATTCCTGCACCGCCAACGATGTTGCTCTGAGATCTCATTGATAGTTTGAATCCTTCCACGTGGGCATTTTGATCCACGACTTCTAGTTCGGTTGTAGACTAATTGAGGTTGGATATCAGTGGTGTGTAGTTAGGGATACTTGCCAAGGATGGTCTACAACCAACAAAGTTCACATTCCATTATAACTAATAACCGGTTTTGTAATATTGGTTGTTAGTCCATTCAGCTGAAAGGATTGAATAAGGAAATGACTGTAATTAGAAAAATTGGGCTAAGGCCAAAAGACTATATATAATGTAGACTGTAGGAAGAACCAAAGGAGCGATCTCTAAGTTGTAATTTCATTCACTGTGTAATTTTGTATCGCCCTCGGCTCTGGGCTGGACTCGCACCATCATGTATATTTGCTGATCAAGTTAATACAAGGAACACACCATGTTATCTACACGTTGTGTCTAATTTGCATTTTATGCGTGCTTAAGTGCTAAATCGTTTCGTTTCCTAAACAGAAATGAGATGGTTGGCTAGGGCCCAGCCAACCCAGCTCGTTTACCCTTGTGCTTTCGCCATTTCAAAGGTCGGTGTGAACATTTATTCATTTGCAGTTGCTTGGTTTGAATGGTTCTTATATTTATTTCAGAAGTTCTAAGTTAAATTCATTTCATAGTTAAGTGTGAACGGATCCATGGTTTGGAAGTTTGATTGAGCTTATTTCTTTCTTACAATTTCTTTCCTGCAATTCCTTCACTGCAATTCTTGTCTTGGTTTGCTTCCACCCCGGTCGTGCAAGAAGATTCTTCCTATACTAGTGCATGTATTTTCCTACACTCTGGGTTATTCATTTACTTCACAGCAAATGTTACATTTCTACTTATCATTTCAGTTATTCCTGCAAGCAAAAGTATTGTTAATTCCAGTAATCGTTATTGACATTAAGAGTATACTTGTGAAGGATTTGAATGTTTATATGAATTAAGAAAGGACGTTATTAAAAAAACTTTACACTTGCATTTTATGACTTAAGAAAAAGGAATATAAACATTACAAGCAAATTGCCGAAGTTAGCTGATGCATGCAAATTACTTTGGCTGTTGCTTTGATTATTCTGAATTGTTTTCGCTCTATGAAGTTGATTTTCTTTACAAGGTTTAGTTAATTAAAGCATTTCTTTCCAGATATAATTTATCTCAAAATTCAATTTGCAATTACAATTCCTTTCAACATGTCTTTTACTTGATTTCCTTGCAACTTATTCTTTTACATTCGAACACTAGAGTTGCTTTGGTGTCGATTGCCTTTAATATTGTTTTATGTCTGATTCTGCAACATTTCCTTTAAGAAATAAGATTAGGAATAGGAAAATTTCATACCACTTCTGGCATTACCTATGCTTCGTCTCTAAGTTTACGAAACCCCAGGGTTGACAATTAAGTGTTGAGGAGTTTGCTTAAGTGCAATTCCTACACCCAACAATCCATAAAGGCTCCAATTCATCCTCCAGAAAAAAAGTGTGGAATTCTCTAAAGAAGAGAGAGAACCAATCCAAAGTGATGATGATAAGTGAACTCATCTCACTCCTATTTATACACAACTTAGGAGTTCGAATTAGCCTCCTTGGCATGTAAAAATGAAAATAAATAATATCTAAGAGAAGGTATACCAACAACCATACATCAAATTCCTCCATAAAAGCACCAATTCATCCTCCAGAAAAAGAAAAAGAAAAAGTGTGGAATTCTCTAAAGAAGAGAGAGATCCAATCCAAAGTGATGATGATAAATTAACTCATATCACTCCTATTTATACACAACTTAGGAGTTTGAATTAGCCTCCTTGGCCTACATAAGCCCCAAAAGTAAAATAATGTGTTAATAATACAACTTTTGGTGACAAGCCCACCAAACTAGATCATAAAGGAAAAGATAAGTCTCTCAAGAGTTTAAGTAATAATCTATGCATATCATAGGGACCTCTAAGAGGCCTAATGAGGTCCATGGGTGCCATCATGGCTCTCCAAACAAATCAAAGATGCCACAACGTTGTGGAAGTATTGGATTATTTGCTAAGTGTATGGTGTAGATCTGGGGCCAAATGGGCATGATGGATCAAGTGCATCCTCCTCGTCCAATAAGTGAACCACGAAAAATCTTTGAATGGTTGTGGGGATCCATGGAGTGCAATTTGCTGCTATGGAGGCCCATGGATCTCAATTCTCACTCTACATATGCCAATGTAGCCCTTTGGAGGATTAGGACCACGTATAGGGAGACCAAACCCAAATGGAAACCATATGCAATCTTGCATAAGATCTAATGCATCCCCTAGCCTTCCAGTACAATAAGTCATTAGAGAAATTGAGAAAATGAGCTTACCGAATCATGGACCACATGTGGGGACCTCATAATGGCTTCCCCTTCCATAATGGGCTTCGGGATGTGCCAATGTCTCCTAAACTCCAAATGGGATTAACCAAGCACCCTATTAGGTGGTTTCTACTTCTAAAGGGGACAATATTCAAGGTACATCCATCAAAACGTGGTGGAATGTGACAGTTATGGTGAATGAAGTAGGGGATGAAAAGGAGCAACCTTGGGTCACATGCTGGGGCACAAGGGTAGCTAATAAGAGGGTAGTCCATACTTGGGTTTATAAGGTGTAGGAGGGATAAAACATGGTACATGAGGTGCCCTGACCTTGATTTTTCCACCCTTATTTATATGTCTTTTTCCTTTTTATGATTTTCTTTGATTAACTGCTCGGGATTCAAGGGGTTAGAGAATGATGTATAAGATATAGCGGTGACTTTCCCCCCTTTAAGGTGAGGTGGTTCATCTCCCACAAGGGGTTGTGACAATCATGGGTTTCAATATGATGAAGGAGGCTCATAGAACCTGTTGGAACTAGGGCGATGGCCATGATGATGGGGTAGAGCTCATGTATTATATTTTTCCCACATGCTAAATGTTTTTGTCCTAGCCATCTTTTGCATTTTGTGGTACTTTTCCTGTTGAATGTGGCCATTTATGTTTTTAACTTTCTTTTTGGTTGCATCAACCTTTGGTCTTCATTCCAATCCATGACCCAAGGTGTGGGAAAGGGGAAGGGGAAAGTTGACCCTGTGTGGACTCGATGGAGGAATGTGGACCTAGGTGGGAGAAATGACAGATGGGGTAATAATGCATGGAAAGGAGGTAATATGAGCGGATAAGGGAGTGGGAAAACACAACGAAAATCAAAGTTTCCCGTGAGATACCATCCCTGGAACCAAATGATCAGTAAAAGAGATCCCATGGGACTAGAATCCAAAGTTAATGCCTAAAAGGGGTCTAGGGGACAAAAGCACAAACCTAGCCCATTCTTTCTATGGAATCCCTCCATTAATCCATACCCAAAAGTGTCCATGATAAGTAAACTACAATACTCAATTTCAAAATGACAAGGCATACTTTTAGATTGGCGAGGCCCACCTTCAAACATACGATCATGGCAGATGGGTGAGGAACCACATAGTTGGCTTAGGTGGCAGAGAAATGGAACAACGAGCTAGTTGATGGCTGGAAGGGGTTGTTGGCTGCTGTTTGAGGACCATCTTGGAGAAACATTTTCTCCTAGGGATATTACCCACAAAATTGTGGTCAACATTTGGCTCCAACTAGGACAAGATCTCTCGAATAAGTGGGCGGAGCTACTCAAACGGGAGGTCACAAGAAATCCAACAATATCTTTGTTACCATAGACCTTTTACCTGTACATATACTATATAGAAAAACATGGAGCAACATGATTTTGTGATGTCTCATGATTACACATGCTAATATGTTAGGCCATAAAATCAATAGAAAATAAAATATGCTTCTATCTATCATGAGGAATATCATATGATGTTATTTCTAATGCAAAAATCAACATGCAATGCATCCTACTCTACCATGCATATGAAACAATGTCAAGTGCTAGGTATAAGCATAGACCAAATGCAACCAACATGTCAATCGATCAATCCCAGAATGCATGCTCCCATGGTTATTTTTGCAACGATCTCGAATATGGGAATAATAATATGAGGGTTTGTGAGGGAGGGAGATGGGAAAATAAGAGACCCATATGTCATAGAAAGGGATGCTGGAAGAAGGAAAAGACATTAGTCAAGAGGATTGGGTTTGACCCTTCAACTAGGAGATGAAAATGTCAGTAACCCAATACATAAATATTTGATGCAGAACTAACTTAGGGTTATCATCCTTAGGGTAAGAAGGGGTGAAAGACTTAGATATATTTAGGATGATACTATTTTGGTCATTGGGAAAACGAAAAATGGGCTCATCATCGTATTTGGGGAAAAAACATGATTCTTGGTTCTTTGTAGGAGAAATCATCTCTTCACAAAACTAGGGGATGAACATCATTGCAAACATATATCTCCAGGGTAGGGGAAGAATGCTCAGACATGGAGAAAAAACCATTGTTGGTGGCATGTCCTAGGGAAGCATCCTCCTCATTTTCTTCTATATTATGGTCATCATAATTTCCCATAACCTTGGAAGGCTCTTATTTTATTGAAGCGTCTTGGAACATAAAGAAAGAACCTTTCCAATCACTGGGAAGGGCTTCATAAGGACCAACATTGTTATTGGGAAGGGGCAGAGCATTTTCTTCTTCCTAGCTCATTCTTATGGACATGAGGAACCATGGGTTCTTCATTTCTATAATCATACCTAATTCCCCAATCAACAGCCCCAATGTCACTCATAGATTCTCCGTTTATTTGACTATCATGATATTCCTCAAAATCCTCAAATTCTTCACTATATATTTGGCGTTGGTTAGAATGGAATTCATTCCCTTCTTTAGATAGGGAGGTTTTTTCCTGCTTCATTTGTTCTCGAAGAATGATCTCCAGGGAATTTACTACATGATTTCAAATAAATGCTCAAGAAGAAGGTCATCGGTAGGATTCTCTTTATATATACTTTTCGTGTTATAGATCCTTTATGATTTCTCATAATAGTGGGAGAAAATATCTTGAGAGTCATATGTGGCCATTAGTTTTCTACAAGACTTTTCACATTCCATCATCCATTCTTGCAATATCTAAGGGCTCTCGGGGTTGAGATTTTCCTCATTGTCCTTATAGGACATGCTTTCCAATTCATGAGTCTCTCCCTTGGCATTATTATTAAAGTACACACCAATAAGAGGCCCTTATTCAAACATAAAACCATATTCAATAACTTCCTCCTCTCGAAGGGACATATATAACATTTGGGATATGTATTCATGAGATTGGAAACTCGACCCTTCATGCAACAAGAACTTCATAGTCAACATTGGAAGAGAAGGAATGATTTTAGGTTTACATGATTCAAGCCAATCAATACTTGGGGAAATGGATATGACAAACAATTCCTTTTGCTCACAAAGTTGAGTTATATTTCGCTTTGAAAGGTACCTTATGAACCTTACTACGTGGTTGGTTGTGGAATGTGGATCCCCATCGAACATTGGGATATTTTTTGTGGATTTCGATATAGGGCATCTTGGGGCCCTTGTCATATTTATGGCGGGAAAATATGTGGTCAACATTTTGTTGTGTCCTTAATGATATGGGAGTCGCCAGGGTGAATGTAATTGCCTTAACAAATGCTTGCTTCATCCTACAAGCATTGACTTTGAATTTCAATGAAGAATTAGGGCTTTGTTATTCCAATGGAATCACCAATAATGATATGTCAAAATGTCGTATAGGGAAAAAAAACATGTTTCGTGTCCTCGAAAACAACACCAAAATGTTACCGCTCAAATTAGCAGGGGACCTAAAGGGAATCCCTAAAGGGAAAATGCTAGGCCAAGGGCAACAAATGGAGTCTTAGCACACTGTCACCTCAACTAAGGCTCCTTTCTATTTACGAAATTTCACCGATGGGAGGAGACTTGGTATGTGTGGGATCACTAATGAAGGATAATTTAATGGATATGAGTAACCCGAATATCCCTTTCCCAAAATTTGAAGGATAAATATTGTTTGCTTTGTAAGCACAGTACTAGATAATCTAGGGAAAGGAAGAGAGGATTTAAGGGTTGGGTTTGTGAGATAAGACTTGTGAAGGAGTTTCCAAATCCCTGAAATCCCTATTAGAATTGGTATCCTGTATGGTTCCTAAAGAATGGTCTTTCAAAGGAATGGGACCACACAAGGCTAAGTGGACATAGTTTAGGGTATGACGAAGGAATGTAACAACCAATGATATTCTTACCCTAGACAAGGTGGAGATAGGATCAAAGAAAATATAATTTCTCAAAGATGTTGGTTTGACCCTGGGAAGTGCTAGCCTTGGGGATGGCAAGGAAAGTTTTGGTCCCGGAGCCAGGGCTTGGGTTTTCTCCCAACTCCATTGTTGGAAGGTCTTCAAAATTGGAGGAGGGATAGAGGAAAGGCGAATGCAAGAGACCCTAGGAGATCAATTTTTTTTAGTAGCTAACTTCTTGTGAAATTGATGCCCTAGGCATCCCAATGTGGCTAGACTTGGGAGAATGTGAAAGAATAAGAGTTTTGGTGACCACCCTTAGTAGATCAATTCCTTAATCCTTGGGAGAATATAGTATATGTTGATTATGTGTAAGATTTATTGGTTCCCAATCAAAGAGGCCTCAAAATTACTTCCCAAACCCTCCAGGTCAAGTGAAAGAAATATTGCAACTTTTATACTTCAAAAGCACAAAGGAATGGCTTATCAAGGTTAAATTTCACCCCTAGGATATTTCGCTCACACTAGATGGCCCATACATGGAGAGAACATTATCATAGAGACAATTCCACAATATTAAGTAATAACTGCATGCAACAATTAGCCCTACAACAATGAAAATCCCAATCCAACATATATGACAAAAGTAACAATAATAACATCAAAATTTTGTACTTACATGCAGTAGAGTATATCCAACCATTCACAAATGACAATAAAGAAGCTCCAAGAGAAGGTAGACCAACAACCATACATCAAAATTCATCCATAAAAGCTCCAATTCATCCCCCAGAAAAAAGTGTGAAATTCTCTAAAGAAGAGAGAGATCCAATCCAAAGTGATTATGAGAAATGAACTCATCTCACTCCTATTTATACACAACTTAGGAGTTTGAATTAGCCTCCTTGGCCTACATAAGCCCCAAAAATAAAATAATTTGCTAATAATACAACTTTTGGTAACAATCCCACCAAACTAGCTCATAAATGAAAAGATACGCCTCTCAAGAGATCAAGTAATAATCTATGCATATCGTAGGGCCCTCTAAGAGGCCTAATGAGGTCCATGGGTTCTATCATGGGTCTCCAAAGAAATCGAAGATGCTTGTAGGTTATGCTTAACAACTAATATGATGGTGTAGGCAATGCCACATCATCATGGAAGTCCTGGATCATCTGCCAAGTGTATGGTGTAGTTATGGGGCCGACTTGACATGATGGATCAAGTGCATCCTCCTTGTCCAATAAATGAACCATGACCAATCTATGAATGGTTGTGGGGATCCATGGAGTGCAATTTGCTACTGTGGAGGTCCACGACTCTCAATGCTCACCCTACATGTGCCAATGTAGCCCTTTGGAGGATTAGGACCCCGTATAGGGAGAGCAAACCCAAATGGAAACCAACTACAATCCTGCATAAGGTCCAATGCTTCCCCTAGCCTTCCAGTTAAACAAGTCATTAGAAAAATTGAGTAAATGAGCCTACCTAATCATGGACCATATGTGGGGACTTCATAATGGTTTTCCCTTCCATAATGGGCTTCACGATGTGCAAATGTCTCATAAACTCCAAATGGGGTTAACCAAGCACCCTATTAGGTGGTTTCTACTTCTAAAGGGCACAATATTCAAGGTTAATCCTTCAAAAGGTGGTGGAATGTGACAAATAGGGTGAATGAAGTAGGGGATGAAAAGGGGTAGCCTCAGGTCACATGTCGGGGTGCAGGGGTAGCTAATAAGAGGGAAGCCCACACTTGGGTTTATAATGTATAGGAGGGAGAAATCTTGGTACATGAGGTGCTCCGACCTTGATTTTTCCACCCTTGGTTTTATGCCTTTTTCCTTTTTTATGATTTTCTTTAATCAACTCCATGGGGTTCAAAGTGTTAGAGCATGATGTGTAAGATATAGGAGTGGAATCCCCTTTTTAAGGTGGGGCGGTTCATTGCCTACCATGAGTCAGGACAATCATGGGTTCCTATATGATGAAGAAGGCTCATAGAACCTGTTGGAACCAGAGTGATGGCCATGATAATGGGGTAGAGCTCATCACATTGGCTTTTTCTCATGTGCTAAAATGTTTTTGTCTCGACCATCTTTTGCATTTTGTGGTACTTTTCCTATTGAATGTGGCCATATATGCTTTTAAATTTCTTTTCAGCTGCATCAACCTTCGGGCTTTGTTCCAGGCCATGACCCAAGGTGTGGACAAGGGGAAGGGGCAAGCTAACCCTATGTGGACCCAATGGAGGAATGAGGACCCAGGCAAGAAAAATTATGGATGGGTTAATAATGAATGGAAAGAGGGTAATATAAGTGGATAAGGGAGAGGATCACACAACCAAAATCAAGGTTTCCCATGAAATATCATCCCTGAAACCAAATGGTCAGTAAAAGAGATCCCATGGGACTAGAATCCAATGTTAATTCCTAAAAAGGGTCTAGTGGACAAAAGCATAGACCTTGTTAGGCCCCTATACTACTAGTGTAACCCCTTATTGTTATTAGTACAACCCACTTATTATATTGATGTACCCATGTAGTGCCCATATTGTTACTATTGTGCCCCATAAAAGCCCACTATTGTTATTATTGT
>APFE030366472.1:59671-79703 GCA_000404065.3 Pinus taeda
ACAACCCACTTATATATTGATGTACCCATGTAGTGCCCATATTGTTACTATTGTGCCCCATAGAAGCCCACTATTGTTATTATTGTGCCCTTACCATTATTATTGTTATGTAGGCTCTGATTATGTTATGACCCCTTATACTCCTATATATAGAAAGGAGGTCTTTTCATTTTTATCATCCAAGAATTTTTCATTTATGTAATGTAAAGGAGGTTTCCCCCTCGAAGAGGCTAAATTCTAAGGCATGGATCTATCTTTTCTATATTTTTCTTGAGCTGGTTTCATAATAGATCTAGCCCATCCTTTCCACTGAATCCATCAATTAATCCATGTCCAAAAGTGTCCATGATAAGCAAACTACAATACTCAATTTCAAAATGACAAGGCATACCTTTAGATTTTGGGAGGCCCACCTTCAAACATACAATCATGGTAGATGGGCGAGGGGCCACATGGTCGGCAGAAGTGGCGGAAAAATGGCACAATGAGCTAGCTAGTAGCTGCAAGGGGTTGCTAGCTACCAACTAAGGACCATCTTGGAGAAATTTTTTATCCTAGGGATATTACCCACAAAATGGTGGGTCATAGGGCCAAAATTTGCAGATTTGTCCTAAGAACCGAAACACTGCATGGTAGCCGAGAAGGAGGAAGAAACAAGAAGTAGCCGAGAAGGAGGAAGAAACAAGAAGTTTTGAATATGAATTACTCAAGGAAGAAGAGGAAGCTTTGTGACTTGGTCTTGGAGAGGTCAAATAGGTCAATAGTCTTGGTTTTGGTATTTGTCAATTGAAGTCTGTATAAGAAGAATAATTTGTTTGGGTTTTCCTCTCAGGTGGGAGAGGTTTTGGCTTTGGTTGATTGCCTACATACTATGTCTCTTGTCTCTTTATTGTTTATGCATTGGTAGTTGTTTGATGAATAATAAGACTATAATAATATAAGTAAAATAATATCTTAATTTAAGAAGTAAAAAGAATTCACAAGTAGTTATCTAAAGAAGAGAAATCTCCTAATCTTAATGCCCTATATTTCTCAAAAAACTTTGGTCAAAGAGCAATAGTTGACCTGCGGTTAACTCTTGATTAATGGCCTAGAACAAAGATAAAGCTACAGTAAATGAACCATATAAATTTCAACCTTTAAAATTCATTCAAATTTTGGTCAAATTACAGAGAAATGAATCAAGTCAATGCTAGTCAACGGAGGTCAAATGAGTTGGTCAACTTCGAAATAATTCTCCTTCTTCTTCCTCGCACATGTGATCATATCTCCTTATGATTGGGTGAATGAGTGAGTATGATGTGATTCCCAAAGGAGGTAAATTGATGTCAGTATATATGTGTGTCAAGAGGAGGGTTTTTACCTTGTGTTCAAACCCCTTCAAGTGGTGGGGTTGGCTTGTCCATTTGAGGCCAACTTGGATAGCTGGAAAATATTTTTTTTTTCTCAAATTTTTACCAATGAAAGATCGACTGAAGGTACAAATTTCCAACACTCCCTCTTATCTAGGGAGGTACTTTTCATTCTCTCTCAAGATCAATCTCCCCCACCAATCCATTTGTCTCTAAGTAATAACCTAAGGGAGAGATTAGATGTACACGTCTCATCATAAGGAAATATACATAACATCAAATCCATCCCAAAAGCCAAAATCAATGGCATCAATGTCAGAACCCAATTGACCATGGGATCAATCAATGAGGCTAAAATATCCAACCATATTAAATGGTTGCTAAGTCAATTACAATGACCCAAGAGAGTACACAAAATCAATATTCTTCCCAAATCCACTAGGGCACTCAATCAAACATAATGACTCAAGGAAGAGAACTAAAAATCATTGTCCCCAATCAAACCCACTGGTCTCTCAGTCAAACAAAATGACTTAAGGGATCACCTCAAGCATCAAAGCCAGACTCCCCAACCACATTGGTTTCTCAATCAATCTCAATGACCCAAGAGAGGAACCAAGACAATCTTCCTAACCATAAACCATGGTCTCTCAGTTAAGCCCAAGGAAAATTGTTAGTATCATGATGTTATACAATAAATTCTCCCTTTATCCAAGAGATGGATTCTCAACCACTCCAAGTTGTTCTCTAAAATAAGAAAACTTCATTCAATACAATGGATTTTTCAAAACATAAGCAACCCACACATTAGTAGGGATATATTTGAGCCTCATAACTCCTCTCTAGACAGTATTCCAAATTGATACTTGATCTCATTGTGCTTTGTCCTTTTATGAAAAACTAGATTCTCATAAAGATTTACACAACTTTAAATGTCCTAATATACAATGGTCAATTCTAACACTTAATAAAACAAATGAGCAAACAACTTTTGAAGCCAAACTGCTCCACAATAGGTTGAATAGGAAACTATATACCCAACCTCAGTTGTACTAGGAGTAACAAAAGTCTGCTTCTTACTTGACCACAATATCATGAAATAGCCCAAGCTAAAACAGAAAGGAAAAGTGATTTTTCTATCTTCAATGTATCCATCCCAATAAACATCTGTAAAACCATGCAGTTTCCATTATCCATTCGAAACATATCTCAAACCATAATCAATGGTGCCATGTTTATATCTCAATATATGTTTTGATGCAACCTAATGCACATGTCCGGGATTAACCAAGAATTAGCTCAACATCTTCATAGCATATAAGATATCAGGTCTAGTGTTAACGAGATAGTTCAATGAGTCCATATATTTGCAACAAATAGAGGGATCAACTAGATCAAAATCACAATCTCGCAACTTCATCAAATTTGTCACCATGAGAGTATCCATGGACTTACAATTCATCATGCCAAATTTTTGAGGGATCTTAATGGCGCACTTTCCTTTCCCAACAAAGATTTCACCAATATCTTTTCATATTTCCAATCCCAAATAGTAATGAATAAAACCAAAATCCTTCATTTCAAATCTACAAATTAGCTCCCTCTTACACTAGACAATGAGATTCTCAACCCCTATTAGAAATATATCATCTACATATAGCATCAAATTCAAGGGCTCACCTTTAACAAATTTTAAGTACAAATTTGGGTCAACATGGCTCTTTTTGAAACCAAGACTCAATAAATAGTTATCAATATAAGAGTACCATGCACGAGGAGCCTGCTTAAGCCCATACAAGTATTTTTTCAACTTACAAACATGTGTCTCTCTATTATGAATCTCAAATCCTTTAGGTTGTTTAATATATACTTCTTCTTCAATGGATTCATTCAAAAAAGCAGTATTTCCATCTATTTGATTCAATTCCAACCTATAATAGAAGCAAGAGAAATAATAGATCTAATAGAAGAGTACCTAGCGATAAGAGAAAATGTGTCTTCATAATCTTCTCCCTCTTTCTAGGAGAATCCATGGGCCACAAATCTTGCCTTGTACTTCTCAATGCTTCCATTAGTCTCATGCTTGATTCTATAGATCCATTTGGAATACACAACCGATATTCCTTCAGGTCTTGGCATGATTTCCCATACATTATTCTTCAATATGGATGGGTACTCTTCAATCATAGCATCTCTCCAAACTTGATGTCCAGTTTCCTCTTCATAGATGGATGGCTCATATTCAATGATATTTCACATCAATACTACATAAACTGAATAATTCTTTGGCCTCTTTATTTCTCTGAAGATGCCACAAGGTGTTGCATGTCCTTCTACTTCCTTTAGGGTTCTTTCAATCTAGGTTGGTATTTATATTCTCTCAGGTATAATCACTTTTGGAGATTCAACAAATTCATGCAGTTCATCTCACTCTTCAGGAGGATCTTGTTCCATAGGTTCAGGCTCTTTAGGTTTAGATTCCTCATTCTTAGGAGCTACCTACATCTCATCATCAGAGTCAAAGTGTGATCCTTTAGACTTGAATAAAGCAACATCCTCATAAAAAATGATATCCCTGCATTTTCAATTAATCGATGTCCTAATACATAGACTTTGAAAGCTTTTGAGTTTTACCTATAGCCAATCAAAGTTCCCTTCTTTTTGGAAGGCTCCATATTTTTTATTTTCTCCTTGGGCACATGAACATAAAAATGACAACCAAAAATCATAAAATGTTCAACATTGGGCTTATCGCTTGTAAAGATTTCTTCAGGAGCCTTATATTTCAAGATTCGATGGGGACATTTATTTTGAACATAAAAAGCTATATTTTAAGCTTCTCCCCGTAGAAACATAGGCAGGTCATGATCATGAAGCATGGATTTGGAAACCTCCATAATAGTTCTATTTTTCCTTTTGACAATACCATTTTTTTGAGGATTAAAGGAAACTATGAGCTCCCTCTTAATTCTAGGATCCTAGCAAAGAGCAATTAGCTCCTTGGTTACATACTCTCCTCCATTGTTAGATCTTAAAATATTTATTCTTCTTCATGTAGCATTTTCAATATATGCCTTGAATTCTTGAAACTTTTCAAACACTTCATTCTTGGATTTCAAGAAATAAGTCCATCTTTTACAAGAGTAATCATCAATAAAAGTGACATAGTATAAATTTCCACCCAAGTATTTTTTAGACATAAGTCCACAAACATAAGAATGCATAAGGTCCAAGATCCCTTTGGACTTACTATCACTGCTAGTAAATCTTCCTTTGATATTTTTCCCCAGAGCACATCGTTTGAAAACTCCATCATGTTCAATCTTTATTTCGTTTCACCTTTAACAAAATACTTAATTCTATTCAAAGCTTTATAATGAACATGAGCATACCTTTAATGCCATAGTTCACAAAGATCAAATGTGTTGTGTATCAAGGTTTGAATTGAGCATCCAAGGAGATAATATAGGCCTCCTATTCGTACACCAATGACCTTGGCATATTCAAAGGAGGAGTCTTTCTTCCATATTAGGACTTAACCATAAACAAAGGAAATTATATATCCTTTGTCTTCAAGAAATGAAAAGGACAACCAATTATTCTTCAAACAAGGTTCATATAAAAAAAATTAATAGAGAGATTACCTCCTGATTCCAATTGGAAATATGATGAACCAATTCCCTTGACTTTCTACTTTCCATTATCTCTAAGATTCACCCTTTGAGCTATATTCTTCTCAACCAATTCAAATATATTCTCATGAATTCTAGTCCTGTTCCTAGAGGAACCAAATTTCATCATGACTTGCAATAGAAATTGTAAAACCAGAATAAAAGTAAAAATCATCATTATCAAAATCCTTCTTCCTAGGCCTCCTCTTTTATGATGGTTCATTAACATCAGTTGCAGATGCATGTTTCTTCCCTTTCATTTTTTTATCATCGTTCGTTTGAGGACACTTATTTTGATAGTGACCATATGCTTGGCAATGAAAACATTGAGAAATAAACAATTCCCTTATTTCTTGAGAGGGTGGAGGAGGTATTATTTGTGGAGCAGGTCTTAGATCAAATATTGAAGTAGGTCTTCTACCTATACTTATTTGAAATATTCCAAAATTTCTTCTTCCCTTGCTATTCTTTGAGTGAGCTGTAAAATCTTGAGAATCTTCACCTGGATTTGGAACCTTTCCTTTGGACATGAGCCTAGATTATTATTGAGTGCAAGTAACCCATATATTCTCAAAATTAGAAGAAGTTTCTGTACCACTAATGCTTGATGCAAAATAATCCCAAGGGTTAGGCAGACCATTGAGTGCTACAACTACTAGTTATTTATCAGGTACCTCTTCATGAATAGCTTTGATTTGATCTCTTATTTGAGACATTATCACTAAATATGATGCCAAAGTATCATTATTTGACATATTAACATCATGCAGTTGATTCATTAGACTTAAGGATTGACTAGTGTTGTTGATGGTGTATAATCTAGTAAGATCCTCATACATTTCCTTGGAAGGATTATGATCACTAGTATAAGGAATTAGAATATATCTAACAAATTACATAATGATGCTCATAGCCAAGATGTCATCTTCTTGGAACTTGTCTTTTCCTTCTTGATCATTTGGTTTAGTAACATTTCCTTTAACAATACCCAAGACCTTATGCCTTGCAAGTGTCGAAGGAAATGTAACTAGGTTTGGTCTTCATAAATGTACTTTTGATATTTGTACTTATTCAAGAAAAGAAATATTATTTTTATAATATATGCCAATTAGTTTCTTGCTCATTGAAATAGGTCTAGCACATGTTAAGTAATATAGGTGAGTCAAATAGTCAAAAGGAAATGTTGAAGGCCTTAACGGCATGTTACACCATGTATTAGGGTCAAGATAATACCTCCAAGCAATGTCAAGTCCCCTCCTATGCAAAGGAACCATCAAAGAAGCTCCTTCAAACATGTGACACCACCAAAGAAGCCATCCAAAGCAAGCGCAAAAATTTGGCCTGAAAACTGTCCTCAAGTCGACCTTCTAGTTAGCTTAAAAGTAGGGACATTCCTTTATATATAGAGGTTATCCACTCCACAAAAAAATTCTCACTTACCTCTGAAATCAACACAACAAGTGAGCAAGTAAAGGGTGAAAAAGAGACAAGAAAGGGAGCATCTAGTGCACCATTGAAGGAAGGAAGAACATTGAATCTTAAAGGACTGTTTCTAGGGAAATATACAGTCACACGTGCGAGGACAGGGAAGATTGCATACGGTCATAACAACAGAAACCCACAGTTGGCATATCTCTCTAACTAGGCTAGGAAACTAGACCTATAAGGTCTCCCAATCAAGCGAAGGATAAGGACACTCAAGCAAAGGAAGAAAAGAGATTACCATATCAAGGAAATCACCATATGTGCGTAAATCTAGGGTTGTAGGACATTCATATCAAGTCTGCACCTACACCTTGAAGAAATAGCTCATTTGGTCAAGTAGAAGAAAGGGATCATCACAAGAAAAGGGACTTGTCAAAAGGTGTCTCTTCTAGAGAAAGTGCAACAAGGTCTATCAAAAATTGAGAGAAGAATGAAGTGACGGAAGGAGGAAGTGCCAAAGAAACAAAGTACCAAAAGGACTTGACTTGTGATTGGAGGATATTCAAGTCAGGGGTCTAGGGTTTTAAATTTATCAATAATAATCTTCAATAAGAGAAACTTACTGAAGGGTTTTCCTCTCAAGAAAAGAGAGGTTTTTGCCCTGGTAGAGAGGCAACATATTGTGTTCTTGTTCCTATGTTTTGGTAGCAGTTTGATGAAGTACACACACATGCATTAATAATAATAAGAAGAATATTAAGCTAACAAGAAAAATTAAAAATACTCCACAAATTGTTATAAAGTAAAAAATAATCACACTACACTTATTTTCCCTAGATTCTTCAACATGGTATCAGAGCTAAGGTGACACATCAAGGAAAGGGCAACTCAAGAACACTCATCAAGGAAAGACATCTACAAGGTTGAAGCATCAAACCAAATCTACTAAAGGAAAATATAGCCTATCACCTATCATTCATCAAGGAAGTCTACATAACAAGAAGAAGAGCCTTACATAAAGGCACCTACAAAGAAGAGCAAATCGAAGTAGGACCTACACCAAGAGACAAGTCATCAAGAAAATTACATCATCAAGCAAGTCCACTTGGGGAAGGAAACTTGAAGAGCATTAAGATCCTAGGAAGGAAAGCCATCAAGTCTTTAAGGAGAAATAAAATCCACTACATCTCAAAATATATCAAGTATGTCCCCTTATGAATATACATCAATGTCTTTTTGCAAGGAAAGCAACAAATTGGTAGGTACCATTAACTTTCTTGCATGGAAGAAGAGGACTGATTTACTTCTCAAGGATAATGAACTCCTAAAACATGTCAAAGGGAATATCACTATCCCTTCTAAGAAACAAAATCAAGCCTTAGATAAGTACAATAAGGATGAGACAATAGCTCAAATGATTCTAATAGAATCAATCAAAGACTCTCTCTTTCCTTATGTCTCCAAATTTGAAACATCAAAAGAAATTTATGATAAGCTAGTAGAGCTATTCTCGGTATCCACAACCAGAGAAGTAATATCTCTAAGGAATGAATCATACAAGATGAATATAACAAAGGAAGGAATAGATGCCTACTTCATGAAGATCTCTGAGATGAGGGATCAAATTCAAGAGCTTGGGGAAGTCATGTCTGATAGAGAAATGACGACTGTAGTACTCAATGCTCTACCTGAGGACTGGAGCAACTTCACATCAAGCATATATGCCAAGAAGGAAGAAACCACACTTAGTGAAATGTGGTCTCTATGCAGGATAGAGGAAGCCAGACTTAAAGCAAAGGAAGATGTGGGATTAAAGGAGCAAGCATTTCCTACCATGGCCAAGAGAAAGGGAAAATTTGGCAAATTTGGTGCATGAAGAACAAACAACAAAGACATGTCCAAAATCCAATGCCATGGATGTCAAGAATATGGACACTACAAAAGGAATTTTCCTAAGCTTAAGAAGGACGGTGACAACAAAAGAAAGAGGGAAGAAGCTCACATGACTCAATAGATTAAAGAAGAAGAAAAGAAGTAAAAGAAGGAAGATCCTTCAAATCTCTACTATGACTAAGTCAAGCTCTTTACTTCAAGTCTTCTTTTGAAATTTTGAGTAGTATAGGAGAATGTAGGAATAAAATAAAATTGCATAGATAGAAACATCTTCTAGAATCTAGAAACATGAAGTACATAGAATTCTAGATACTCATGTAGAAAGAGAATTTATAAATGAGAACAAAACACATGGTTAGAAATATCTTCTAGAATATAGGAGCATGGTAGATATAGCTCAAGATATTCATGTAGAAGGAGCATACCTAGTATAGGACCTCATCCACGATGAAAATTGATCATGATTAAGAATCTTAGAATACCTCCATCATTAAAAGAAAAGAGACATTTGCAAGGCAAGGGTATTTAAGACCCTATGATGGAATCTTCAAAAGAAGGTTCATGAACCAAAGAAGATGTCTCATTGGGAATCCCATTCATAGGATTCAAGAAAAGGATGATATGTAGGAAAGCTAAGATGAAGCAAGAAGGGCCACACCAAGGACAACCAAATGAAGCTAATATGATCAAAGGAGAATCAAGATGAGGTATGTATGCATCAAAGTTTAGTCATGTTAGAATATGTATATTATTTAGTCATGGGAATAGTTTTATAACATGATCAAGTATGAAATAATATCTCTCACCAAGGACATGCTCGAAGGCATGTACTACAATGCAATGAAGGTCAACAAATGAATATGCTCACATAAGAAGTATAAGATTGCTGACTAAGAAGCAAGAAGAAACGCTGGCTAGTCCAGGGAGCAAGCAATGAAGAAGTTCTCCCACAAGGAGCATAAGGTGGTTGAAAAATCTATCTAAGAAGAAGAAAATGAAGAAAGAGATCAATCATGTGAAGAACACCATGATCACAAATAATAAATATCTGACAAAGAACCATTGGATATATCTCCCGAAAGAAGGTAGAACAACTCTGACAAAGGATGGAAGGACCCTTAACACCTATGAAGGCCCTGGAGATACGAAAGATTCAGATAAATGGTTCTCATCTATGAAAATGTCATGATGAAGAAGCCATCTAGCAAAAGCACCATTTAATGTTGAAGCAATATCAGGATGAAGTCATGATGGGATACTAAGTCGAAGCATGTAAACAAGAAAGTACAACATTGTGTCCATGAGAAGTGTATTCTGAAGCATGGACATATGACAAGAAAACATGATGTATGATAAAAAAGCCACTTTCCATGAAGGAAGAAACGACATGACAAACTAGGAAGGGAAGTGATCGATGGCTGGTGCCCTACCTAGAAGAAGTTCAAACAAATACTTCATGACATCAAGGAAAGGAAGGAGAACAAGAAGCTGAAGGACCCACAAAGAAGAAGTTGTCGATAAATGAAAGAGTCCCTAGTTAAGAGGGATATTTGACAGTCCCTGATTAAAAAGGGAGTTTTGGATCACCCCTAATTACAAAGGAGTGACAATTGTGTTTTTCCATTTCATGGGTCATGCAATAGACCAGGACTAACAACCATAAGTCTAGATGAAGGCCATGAATGGAAATATAGACACAAGATAGACACAACATTCTTGTCTTCACTTGGGAAGAAATAATGTGAGGATTAGGTAATCACCTAGAATCCGATACTCTTTGAGGATGTGTAGCGCATCCAAGACAAGAGTCGGCAAGAGGACTAATATTATTTGAGGGCTGGGAACCCAAGATAAGAATAGTCCTAGAATTTCATACTCATTGAACACCTGGGTGGGTATGTACCTTGAGAGACAATGATGAAGGTGTCTATAAATCATTGGTCTCACTAGCATTGTAGCTCATGATCTCATGAAGAGACAGAGTTGTTAGTCAAGGCCTTGCACTATGACAATGCTGATTGCTATGATGCTATAATAGATGGACTGAAAATCTAGTTTCTCTTATGTGAATTCTTCGGAAATTGATAATAGCCAAAAACCTTGTAATGTTGTATGAATACCTAACTATTTAAGAGGGAGTGTTGAAGGAAATGTAACTAGGTTCGATCTTCATAAATGTACTTTTGATATTTGTATTTATTCAAGAAAATAAATATTGTTTTTATAATATATGTCAATGAGTTTCTTGCTCATTGAAATAGGTCTAGCACATTTTAAGTACTATAGGTGAGTCAAATAGTCAAAAGGACATGTTGAAGGCCTTAAGGGCATGTTACACCATGTATTAGGGTCAAGAGAATAAGTCTAAGCAAAGTCAAGTCCCCTCCTATGCAAAGGCACCATCAAAGAAGCTCCTTCAAGCATGTTACAGCACCAAAGAAGCCATATAAAGCAAGCACAACAAGTCAACCTGCAAACTATCCTCAAGTCGGCCTTATAGTTGGCCTAAAAGGAGGGGAAATCCTCTATATATAGAGGTTGTCCACTCCAACCTCTGAAATCAGCGTAGCAAGTGAGCAAGTAAAGGGTTAAAAAGAGACGAGAAAGGGAGCATCTAGTGCACCATCGAAGGAAAGAAGAACACTGAATCTTAAAGGACTGTTTCTAGGGAAATATACAGTCACGCATGCGAGGACAGGGAAGGCTACCTGTGATCATAACTGCAAAAACCCACAATTGGCATATCTCTCTAATTGGGCTAGAAAACTAGAGCTATAAGGTCTCCCAATCAAGCGAAGGAGAAGGACACTCAAGCGAAGGAATAAAAGAGCTTACCATATCAAGGAAATCACCACATGTGCGGAAATATAAGGCTACAGGACGGTCATATCAAGTTTTCACCTCCACCTTGAAGAAAGAGCTCATTTGGTCAAGTAGAAGAAAGGGATAATCACAAGAAAAGGGACTTATCAAAAGGTGTCTCTTCTAGAGCAAGTGCAACAAGGTATATCAACAATTGAGAGAAGAACAAAGTGACGGAAGAAGGAGGTTGAAGTGCCAAAGAAACAAAGTTCCAGAAGGACTTGACTTGTGCTTGGAGGATATTCAAGTAAGGGGTCTAGGGTTTGGCATTGATTAATAAGAATCTTCAATAAGAGAAACTTACTAAATGGTTTTCTTCTCAAGAGAAGAGAGGTTTTGTGATCAGGTGCTCAAGTTTATGTTAAAAAATAGAAGTGTTAGAATCTTGTTAGACTCAGCTTCATATCAAAGAGCTCATCATTCTGAATCCAACGGTGCAAATGACACTCAAATCTGGGCTCGTATGTAGAATTTAGAGAAAGTGAAAGTTCAATTTGACTTGTCTACATGGCAATATTGGATGATGTGGCAAGGCCTCCAATGAATGAGGAGGTGCTAAGTGGCAGGATGCCATTGGCCCCCACATATTGTAAATCACAGTTGTAGGCAGAAAGGTGTTTGAATTTGGCTCCGACACAGACAAGCTGCGTTGCGATCTAATCAGAATCGCATATCGCAGGTAGATATGAATCGACCCTTGGTGAAGCTCGGTTGCGATGCAATTTATCGCATATCGCAATCGCAGAAAAGGGTTGTGTTTGTGATGGTTTTGGCAGCAAATTCCAAATTTCGATTTGTGATGGACTGCATGGACGCAATATTTTATATATTCTAGTTAATACTCCCATCGGGTCCGTAATATTACTATCGCAACATTGCTCCCATGTTAACAAGACCTTCAGCTCACCAAACTTCATTGATTGTGATTTTTGATACGGTCGACATAATATATCCCATTGCATAGAAAAATATTCTCTTAGCTAGTGGATTTTGGAGTGAATTTATGGGATTATGTCAGTTTTGGAGAAATTTGTGGAACAAATAGTGGGAGAACTAGGAGAAGGCATAACTTCTTCAATTCTTATCCAAATTGGATGCAAAGGGAGGCTAGATAACCATTTTTGAGTATTTTGAACTCATTGAGATAGGTTTCAGAGGCATTTGAGCATTGTAAACACGGTTTTGTTGTAATTTTGAGCATAATAGAGAGGCCCAAGCTTTGGAATCTGGACCAAGGAGACGTGGCCCAGGAGGGGTGAACTCCTCATCAAACCTCTGTGTTGTGTGTTGTATTTTGATGTTCTTTGTTGTTATTTAGCTGTTGTTCAACATATGTTTTATGTTAAATTATTTATAACATTTACATAATAAACTCTCATGGAATCGGTTAATTAAGAAAAAATGGTGAATCCTTAAGCACTTGATAGGAAAATGATAAGCATCTTGGGTTTTATTCTGAATGGGGAATTAGCACAACATTACTAATCTTCTCCATTTCAGATCAAGTTGGTATGAGAGCACTGATTTTTTATTATTATATTTTCTTGTGAAAGGAGTATTGCTTTCTTGTTTTATGTCATGCTAACAAGGTTAAAACTCAAAAGAGGAGAAGGGAAGTTGGTTGAAATCCCTATAGTTGGCTCAAGAGGAAGAAGACCAAGGTTGTCAAACTCCTCTACACTAGTACATCCTCAAGTTGCAGAAGTTGTAGTTGAGTCTTCAGAAACCATGTCTCATGAAGGAGAACCTATCATGACAGAAGATGAGAAGACATTCAGAAAGGATTTCTTTTATATGACAGAGATGGTGAAGGTCCTCTATGAAGAGAATAATAGAAGGTTGCAAGGAGAAAGTTCCAAACCTCCCAAAGGAGAAGGCTCTTTAGGAGGAGGTAATGGAAAAGGAGGTAATGGGAATGGAGACAAAACTCCACCATCTTCTTCATCTTATACTTCACAAGAATCTTCACACTCTTCCACTAAAACAATCCTTACTCATTCTCACCATCATTCTACAAAAGGAACTGGTAAATCACCTTTTCTAAAGCTTGATGTTAAATTTGAGTTGCCAATGTACAATGGATAAGTTAATGTAGAAAACATGTATAATTGGATTTGTCAGTTGGAGGTGTATTTTAAAATTTAGAACCTTCAAGAGGACGATATCAAAATTCAATTGGCTTCATTGAGAATGGAGGGTGCAACACTCATTTGGTGGGAAGCAAGGACTCAAGACGAGATCAAAAAATATGGTATGATCTCTATTACTTGGTCTGATTTCATTTCTGTGATAAAAAAACAATTCTATCCTTTAGCTCATATGCAAAAATCTATCATGAATTGGCAAAATTTCAAAAAGTTAAAAAGTCAAAATGTGCAAGAGTATACTTAAGAGTTTAGGAGAAGAGCTCTTATGCTAGGAGTAGAATTGCAGTGACAAGATACTTTGATGAAATACATAGGAGGTTTGCATAGCTATCTTCGACACACCATTATTATGTTTAATCCCACGAATCTTGATGAGGTCCGTGTTCAAGCAACACACCTCAAAGCAAGAGGGAAAAATTTACAAGAGGAAGGTAAGAAGAAGCCATTCCACAATGGTGAAAAAGGAAAGAATTCTAAAGGAAAGCAGAAGAAAAATTCTTCTATTAAGAAAGAAGGGGAGAAACCCATGTGCAAGAATTGTTCCAAAGAGAGCCATGATAATTTGCATTGCTGGAAGCTTCATCCTGAATTACGACCGAAGAAATTTAACAATAAAGGGAAACATAAGACAAATATTGTTTTACAACAAGACTTGGGTTTTGAGTCAGGTGATGAAACAAATATTGCAGCCACAACCACTAAAGGAAAAACCATGAAAAAAGAAAATAAAAGAGGAAGCTGTGGCAAGCACCAGTGCAAAAAATAACTCGAACAATGCTTCAAATGAAGAAAACAGAATTGATCTGTTCCATATCAGAGTTATTTCCAAACACACCAAGATTGATACGTTGTTTGACAGTGAATCCCAGGCAAATTTAATTTCTACAAACTTGGTCAAGAAGTTGATTATGGAAACCGTGCCTCATCATAAAATGTATCCATTGGGTTGGATAACCAAGGATGAAAATCTTCAGGTCATAAGGAAATGTGTTTTCAGGTTTGCTATTACTTCCAATTTCATTGATGAAGTCGAATTAGATGTAGTGCCGCTGGATATTTCTGGAATTGTGTTGGGAAGCCTGTATCTATATGAAAGGAAAGTCGTTTTCCATAGATTTGAGAATAAATATCATTTGTTCAAAGATGAAGTGGAGTATATTGTGAGATCCCATCGTAGAAATCTTAATCTATCTTTAGCAAGTGTAGGGAAACTGAAGCGACTGGTCAATTCGAGCAAGAGTCTCGTGCTCTTTACAATCAAGCTAAAGAATGACATGAAGCATGAATCCTTTGTAGGTTGTGATGTGAAGCTGAAAGCTGAAAGCTGATTTGGTTTATATGGTCAATCAATATGAAAACATGTTTCAAGAACCAAAAGGATTACCACCAAAAAGGGGAATTCAACATGAAATTTAGCTACAATAAGATTGTCCACTCCCAAACATAGACATGTATCGAATGTCAATTTTGGAAAGCTTAGAAATTAAGAAACAAGTTCAAGAATTGTTAGATAAAGGTGTAAGTCATCCCTCTACTTCACCATGTGGTTCCCCAATTGTTTTGGTATCCAAGAAAGATGGAACCTGGCGCATGTGTGTAGATTATCGAGCTTTGAATAAAATTACCATAAAGAATCGATACCTACTTCCCAGAATAGACAATTTGCTAGATCAATTGAAGAATGCAAAATATTTCACTAAATTAGACTTGGGAAGCGGATATCATCAAGTTAGAATAATTGAGGAGGATATTTGGAACACTACTTTTAAAACCAAATAGGGATTGTTTGAGTGGTTGGTTATGCCTTTTGGTATTTGCAATGCTCCAACTACATTCATGCGAGTTATGAATGATGTTTTAAGATCCTTTCTTGATGAGTTTGTAATTGTCTATTTAGATGATATTTTGATATTAAGAAAATCACGAGAAGAGCATGTCAAGCACATGAGGAAAGTGTTGGATGTCTTGAAAAAGAGCAATTATTTTTTAAAATGTCTAAATGTGAATTCAGGAAAACATCCTTAGTGTATTTGGGCCACATAGTTGGAGGAGGTGAGTTGAAGATTGACCCCTCTAAAGTTTCGATTATTGTGAATTGGCCAATACTCAAATCAGTCACAGAAGTAAGGCGTTTTTTGGGAGCAACACAATATTGGAGGAAGTTCATTGTCAATCTCTCTTACATTGCAACTCCACTACATGCTTTAACCAGTGTGAAGGTTGTCTTCTAGTGGGGAAGCAAACAACAAAAAGAATTCGATGCTTTACAACAAAAGATTAGTTCAGCTCTAGTTTTAGCATTGTTATATTTGAAACAACCATTTGAAATACAAACAAATGCAAGTGACTACGCCATGGGTGCAGTTCTTTTACAACATGGTAAGCCCATTTCATTTAATTATAATATTTTTAATGGTGTTGTTATTAACTCTCATACATATGATAAAGAGATTTATGCATTGGTGCAAAGTGTGAATAAATGGAAGCATTACCTAATGGGAAAAGAAACCATTATTCACATTGATCATCAAACCTTGCAATATTTGTAATCTTAGACAAAATTGCAGCAATCAAGGCACTTTCATTGGATGGGATTCTTACAGTAATTACACTTGGTAATGAGGTACAAGAAAGGTATTCATAACAAATTTGCTTATATTATTTCTAGACCAGTTGTTAATGTAGCCATTTTACTCAAGAATCATTTTGTTTTTCCTGAAATTTATGTTGAACAACACACACATGATGCTGAGTTTAAGGAGGTATATTCAAACTTGAGTCAAGGCCACCAAGTTGAGGAATTAGACTACCATGCACATGATAATTTGTTGCATCATTTGGGAAAACTTTGTGTTCCACAGGGGGAGAGAGTAAATGTCACAAGGGAAGCACACACTTCTCTTATTGTTGGACATTTCGGTGTAAGTAAAACAGTGGAAAATATTCAGAGGTATTTTTAATCACCTCATATGCTTGAAAGTGTGTCATGTTTTATCATAGGTTGTTCATTGTGTGTATTCATTAACCCTAGTAATAGGAAACTAGGACTGTACACCACTTCCAGTGCCTTCACGTCCATGGGAGAGTGTTTTTATGGATTTTGTAGGAGGTCTTCCTTTATCAAGAAAAGGTCATGATTATTGTACGTAGTTGTGGATAGGTTCAACAAGATGTGCATATTAATGCCTTGTAAAAAACAAATTACAGTTGAACAAACAACTCAATTTTTCTTTCAAAATGTATGGGTTCATTTTAGATTACCTACCTCTATTGTAAGTGATCGTGATTCTCGATTTGTTGGGAATTTTTGGTCAAGTTTATGGAACTTGATGGACACCAAGTTGAATAAAAGTATAGCCTCCCACCTACAAACAAATGGTCAAACTAAAGTGGTTAACATGACATTTATTCATTTGTTAAGAGGATATTGTAGCAAACATGATAAGTTGTGGGATGAACAATTGCATTATATTCAACATGCTCACAACCAAGAAAAAGACTCTTCTACTCTAACTTCACCTTTTGAGGCATGTCTTGGTTATTTTCATAAATCACCTTTGGATTTCATCTTTGAGAAAGATGTAGTTGTAGATGGACATAGTGACATAGACAGAGAAAAGAAATTCATTGAGAAAATTCAGTTGATTCACCAAAAAGTTCAAAATCAACTAGAAAAGAGTCAAGGCAAGTATAAGGCAAGGCATGATAGGCATCATGTGGATCATCAGTTTCAAGTAGGTGATGAATTTTGGCTCTAAATTAGAAAGGAAAGGCTTCAAGATGAAGGTAAAAATTTGAGACCAATCCATTATGGTCCATTTAAAATTATGGAAAAGATCGGTAATAATGCTTTCAAGGTTGATTTACCTTCATATATGAAAATTTATTATGTTGTTAATGTTGAAAATTTGAGATTGTATGAGCCTCCTTTAATTGAAGATCAAGGAGAAAGTGTATAGATTCCATCAATTCAAGATTTTTCTCCAGAATTTCTTGATGAGCTTCAATAAGACACCATACTTAGTAGAATAATGAGGTCATTAAAGAGGGGAAATGTTGATTATCTTAGAGTGGGTCTCAAAGGTACAAATTCATCAAAGGCCAAATGGATTGAAGAGGGGAAGGTGAGGAAACAATACCTTCATCTGTTCAATAACTAAATATAATCTTTTGGATTCTAAAAGGCTTCCAGTGGGGAGGAGTGATTAGGTGCTCAATTTTATGCTCAAAAGTCAAAGTGTCGGAATCTTGTTGAACTCAACTTTAGATCGAAGAGCTTGTCATTCTAAATCCAACGGTGCGATCGACACCCAAATTCGAGATCGTATGCAGAAGTTAGAGCAAGCCAAAGTTCAATTTGACTTGTCTACATGGCAAGATTGGATGATGTGGCAAGGCCTATAGCGAATGAAGAGGCGCCAAGTGGCAAGCTGCCATTGGCCCCCACATATCAAAAATCGTAGTCGTAGGTAGAAAGGTGTTTGAAATTGACCCCAACACAGACAGGTTGCGATGCGATCTAATCATAATCACATATTGCAGGTAGATAAGAATCAACCCCCGACGAAGCTAGATCGAGATGCAATTTATCCCATATAGCAATCGCAGAAAAGGGTTGTGTTTGTGATGGTTTCTACAGTAAACGTTGAATTGTGATTTGCGATGGATTTCTTAGACGCGATATTTTATATGTTTCAGTTTATAATCCCATCGGTTCTGTGATATCATTATCGCAACATCACCGTCATGTTAACAAGACCTTTAGCCCGCCAAACTTCGTCGATTGCGATTTGTGATACGACCGACATAATATAGCCCACCACACGATGAAATATTCACTCAGATAGTGGATTTTGGAGTGAATTTGTAGGATTATGTCGGTTTTGGAAAAAATTGTGAAACAAATAGTGGGAGAACTAGGATAAGGCATAAATTCTTCAGTTCTTATCCAAATTGGATGCAAAAGGAGGCTAGATAGCTATTTTTTAGTATTCTTAACTCATTGAGACAGGTTTCAGAGGAATTTGAGCATTGTAAATACACTTTTGTTTTAATTTTGAGCATAATAGAGAGGCCCAAGCATTGGAAGCTAGACCAAGGAGACGTAGCCCAGGAGGGGTGAACTCCTCATCAAATCTCTGTGTTGTGTGTTGTATTTTGATGTTCTTTGCTATTATTTTGTTGATGTCTATCATATGTTTTATGTTAAATTGTTTATAACATTTAAATAAGAAACTCTCATGGGAATAAATTAATTAAACATAAATGGTGAGTCCTTAAGCACTTGATAAGAAATTGATAAGCATCTCGAGTTTTATTCTGAACGGGGAATTAACACAACATTACTAATTTTCTCCATTTCAGATCATTTTGGCCTTGGCAGAGAGCCAACATATTGTGTTCTTGTTCTTATGTTTTTGTAGCAATTTGATGATGTACACACACATGCATTAATAATAATAAGAAGAAGATTAAACTAACAAGAAAAAGTAAAAAGAATCCACAAATTTTTATCAAGTAACAAAGAATCACACTACACTTATTTACCCTAGATTCTTTAATAGAAAGAATAAGATCAATTCTAGTCTTCCATGATCTGAAGTTTGTAGCTCCTTCAATCTTGTTTTTTGTCTTCATGATGAATATGACCAATCAAGACAAAAGATGTAAGATATCAATGATCTTCAAGGTGATCCAAATGCTATTCAATATGCTCTCATTGCTCTTAAAGGTGATCCCAATGATGTTAATTTATCTTTTCTTTCACCAAATCTCTCATACCATGTTGATTTTCTAGATTCAAACAAGACTATAACAATTTTCAAAATGATAACTACTTCCAATGATACAATTTGACTTCTTTATAGCATTCCAATAATTAAGAAGTTATATTTGAAAATTTCAACCATTAATTTTAGTAGAGTAATAGAGATCACTGAAAACAATAAATCAAGAGACACCAAGATTTCTTGGGACAAAACCCCACAAGGGGGAAAAACTAGCAATCGTTCCTTATCAGAGAGAGTTCAATTCATCAATAGTACATTAGAATATTCCAATCAAAATACCAACCTTGACCTCCATAATTTCCAAGTCAAAACCAATAAAAATAGAGAAAAATTCAATGTACTATTCACAGTCAAAGTCTGAAGAAGAAGGCTGAATTTTGGCCCGAGGCTACTAGTCAAAGGGCCAAAAATTGGTCTACAATTTCCATGAACAACTTTGGCCAAAGTGCAATAGTTCACCTACGGTCAACTCTATCAACGACCTAGAATAGAGATAAATCTTTGGTCAAAGACAGTCAATGAACAACAAAAAATTTGGCCTTCAAACTTCAGTCAAAAACTCGGTCAAATCAAAGAGAAACAAATCACATTAGCATGTTAGGATATTCCGACACATAGGAAATAGTTAAGTTCAACTTGGTCTAGTATAGAGTTAGGTAAAGTGTGTTTCTTTACCATTGTACATTTTGTAACTTACAATCCGACAGTCACGATATGTAGTGATCCGACGGTTCATTCTCTCCTCGGTATTACCGACACTTGATCCGTGGCTTGACACCCGATTGGTCCATGAATTCTATTTAAAGCGCATGGAGGGTCATTTGTAGGTTAACCGTGCATGAGAGAAGCTTATGTAAATTTTCATTCTTTTATTAATTAATTTCCTGTAGTAG
>APFE030366472.1:80585-150376 GCA_000404065.3 Pinus taeda
TGCGCTGATGCTGATCTGGATCTTTGCAAAGCTGAATGGCACTTTGATTATCACACCAAAGTGTAGTCGGATGCTGCTGCTCAAAGCCCAATTCTGATAGGATCTGACGAAGCCACAAGGCTTCCTTACTAGCTTCCACGGCACCACGATACTCTGCTTCTGCTGACGAAAGACAAATGGCAGCCTGTTTCTTACAAGCCCATGTAATAGGTCCTGAACCAAGAGTGAAGACATAACCGGCAGTAGACTTCCGATCATCAGGGTCACCAGCCCAATCAGAATCAGTGAAACCAACTAATAGAGGAGCTGCTTTGGCACTGTAATAAATCCCAAACTGTACTGTACCTCGAACATAACGAAGTATTCTTTTAGCTGCTTTCCAATGACTTTCACGGGGGTTTTGCATAAAACGAGCAACAAGGCCAACAACAAAGGAAAGGTCAGGACGAGTATGGGTTAAATACAAGTGTTTTCCTACAAGTTGACGGTATAAGGTAGCATCAACTTCAGGAGAAGTACAAGAGACTGAAAGTTTGACTCCAGACTGAAAGGGAGAAGGGGCTGGCTTACAATCTTCCATGTGAAATTGACGAAGAATATCACAAGCATACTTGGACTGGGAAAGGGAAATACCCTCCTTGGATTGCAAGACTTGAAGACCGAGAAAATAGTGTAAGTGTCCTAAGTCTGTCATTTCAAATTTCTTTTTAAGGCTGGACTTCACATGGTTTATAAGGTTGGGATCACTACCAGTAAGAATAAGATCATCAACATAAAGAACAAGGATGATAAGAGAGTTGCCCACTTTCTTGGTGTAGACAGTATTGTCAGAATAACACCTAGAAAAGCCAGATTCTAAAAGAAAGCTATCCATTTTGGCATACCAAGCCCGAGGAGCTTGCTTGAGACCATAAAGAGATTTCTTAAGTCGACATACAAGGCTGGAGTCTGTTTGGATGAAGCCAATGGGCTGTTCCATATAGATTTCTTCATGCAAGTCCCCATGCAAGAAGGCAGATTTAACATCCATCTGATGGACTTCCCATTTTAAAGAGGCAGCAAGGGAAAGAACAAGGCGGATAGAGTTCATTTTGGCAACAGGGGAGAAGGTTTCAGTGTAGTCAATGCCTTCAACCTGTGAAAAGCCCTTAGCAACAAGACGAGCTTTATGTTTATCAACTTTCCCATCTGGTCCATACTTGGTTCTGTAAACCCATTTACATCTAACAAGTTTGCGTCCCTTTGGTAGAGGAACAAGATCCCATGTATCATTTGCCAACAATGAATGATATTCTTCATTCATAGCTGCTTCCCAATGTGGATGGCCTGAAGCTTCTGCAAAAGTGTCAGGATCATGATTTACTGGAGCTTGAGCCAGTAAAGAAGAGGCTCCTAGATCTACTGTTTCTGACTGCTTTCGGGCCGAGAGGACTGCTGTGTTGTGTTCGGAGCATCTGTTCCAGTGAGGAACCCCTTTCATTTCACGCGAAAAGTTTTCCGGTAGCCCTATCTGCGTCATTTTTAAGATCTGGAGGTATACAATGTTTATCTACAGTTTACAAAAATAATTCTCAACAAAAAAATAATTCTCTTTCTTCTCCCTTACATATGTGATCATATATCCTTGTGATTGGTTGGATGAGTGAGTGTGATGTGATGCCCAAATGAGGTCAACGAATGTCAATATATATGTGAGTCAAGAGGAGGGTTTTTACCTTGGGGTAAAAACCATTGAAGTGGTGGGATTGACTTGTCCATTTGAGGTCAATTTGGATAGCTGGAAAATAATAATTTTCTTCAATTTTGACCATAAAAATACTAACCAAAGTTACCATTTTCAAAAAAATCGAAGTGGTTGAATTTTGTATGAACTTCCAAGGCATATCTCTTTATGGTAGACTATGGAATTCCTATGGAAGAGTGCAATTGTTTTTAGGAAAATATCTTTGGTGACATCTATATATATGTTTAGAGGAAAATATCTATGGCATATCTCTTTGTGGTAGACTATGGAGTTCCTATGGAAGAGTGCATATATTTTGAGGAAAATATCTATAGGTCGAATCTTAATCCTCTTGAGACCTTTCTTTATGTGGCATATGTTTATGACTAAGGTTGCATTCAAAGGTAGAGTTGTAGGAAATTTTCATCCATCTTGGAGACCTTATCTTTGTGGTATATTTATGTGGGATGGTGCAAATGCTGAGGTATACTTGAAGGAAGTTTCTTGACTCTCTTGGAGATGTTGTTGCAAAACTTTGTGGACAGAATTGTGGAGGGTTTGACTTGGTCCTTGGTGGTTGGTCATCTTGTTGGTTATTTGAATTTGGTGTGTCTCTTGTTTCATTGATTCTCTAAGGAAAAGGTTGGTTGGGTTTTAAGCCTTTGTGGGTTTTCCTAGGGTAAAATGTTTTTGTCTCTTGTGCATTGTGATCTCTATTGTTCTATCGTTTAATTGGTTGAATTTATGAAGTATAATTACTTAATGATCTCATTGTCGTGCTAAACAACATATATATTATTGGAAGTAATTATAATATTTAATAAATAAATAAATCTATATATTGTACTAAAAACTCAACATGGTATTAAAGTTTTGGTGAAGGAAAGAGCACATCGATCACTCTTCAGGAAACCCTACTTTGAGATCAAGTTGAAGAAACCCTATATCTACAATCAAGTTCCATCTATGGCTTCTTCTATGAAATCAGAAAACAAACTATAGGTAGCCTCAAACTTTAGAGCATCAAAAGTTAAAATTGATCTTAATCTTGCAAAGAACAAAGTGTTAGATATTTTGACAGGGAAGACTATAGAACTGAAAAATATTTCAAGGAAAGAGAAGTTCAAAGAGGGTGAAATCACCACCATTGTTTTATGGTAGATTTTCTTATGCGGATAGAAGAAAACTCCCTAGACCTAGTGGCCTAATCTAGAAACAACCAAGACAAAATTTCTTTTCTTTCCTTAGAGAAATTTGTAATATGGAAGAAAGACTTATTTGGAAACCAATGTAGACTCTCTTCTTCTCCCTTCTTGCAAGATTTAGCTCCAACTTAAAATGCTATAAGTGGAACTTGTAAACCGTATAAAAAATCAAGAGAACCAAAATAGACAAATATCATATACAATATATTTAAACAATAAGCCAAGGAGTCGTTGTTCTACTCATGCATAAAAGAGACATAGTGTATAGGAGAACTAGACATGTTTTTTGTAACGAAAGTAGGATAAGATTACAACCCTTTGAAAACCTTGACCTTGTAGATCTCTCCCAACTATCTTGCCCATCCTTTGTCACAAAGAAATCCTTCAATTATTCTTCAAATACATGGATGGATTATGGACCTCTAGACAAAAATGGGCATCATGAGGGCATAACTAAGAGTCTCCAAAATCCAACCTAGTCTTATTAGCAGGCAATGCATTTGTAGGAAGAAGGAGGAGGTTGTAGATACATCAAATTAGTGTAAGATCTACTTTAGAAGGGGATAAGCTCCATGGGAAAATAGATAATACCCCATTTGTAGGAAGTTGAGGACATCCTTAATAGAGAATGGAAACTTCCATGATATAGGCCTCTATAAGTGGAAGCTTCGAAATTATATTTTATTGTTTCCTCATTTCAAGGGCCATTGAACTTGTAGTAAGAGAAACCTACACTGACCAGCACTTTCCCCTTTGATTCAATCTGTGTCATCGCACTATCTAAACTAAGGAAGTGATATGGAGACTTAAATTAGGGTTTTTATCCATTTTAAGGTAGAATTCTTAGAACTTTTGGAAAGGGGATTCTTTTTCCTTCGTAGGGGATGATTGCAGGAGCTATGAATGGATGATGATTGATTCTGGTTCAAGTTTATTTAGTTTAATGTGACAAAATGGCCTGTAACATATTTCCTCCTAAAGTAAAAAGTCAGAAGCATTGGCTGAGGACTAAAGTGATTTATCATGTGAAAAGTTCGGATAAAGAACAGACTGGTTGAGATCATCAATTGTTTGTTACAATACATTATCATGATGATATCATTGATGAGGTAGGCATACCCATACTCAGCATATAAGCCATTTTACATGTACCATAATCAAATTCATTTCCATTGATGACATATTGTGGACCCATTCGTGGATGACCTTTGCATGACTATATAAATCATACTTTGTAATATGGTATGAATCCTGAAATCATACCCCGAATGGATGAAACTAGATTTGGGGTCTTCTACCTTGTCACTCGATAGTATGAGTATAACCATGTGAATAGATGTGTTGGAGTAAAACATGGTAGACACCATCTGATTATTGGCCAATGATGAAATTTGTTTAATAGATGAGAGAGGAACCATTGATAATGATAATGGCCCTCAAGGTACCACAATACAATCTACGAGGTGTGAATGAATGAGTTGAAGTTGAACACCACACAAAGTCTTTTGGTCGAAGGCTAGTGATGAAAACCTATTGCCAAAAGAGAGGAAAATTTCCATTGAAGTATGCAAGATGATCAATAGCCACAATTCCCCCTTGATGAGGGACGTCAACCATTCGAAAATAGGATTATACAATAGCTGCCATAGAATACATCGTAGTATTACCTAGTAAAATTGTATAATCTAACGATCCATCAATGACTTTGACCTCTACTGAGACTATCTTAGTCGCTAATTCCACTTGCAATGAGTTTAATATCCCATTAGGTTTGAACCCTCTTCTGTCAAAGGACCTAATGGTTTTTGCTGACTAGCTAAGTGATGGAGAACCTAAAGCTTTCCATCATGATAATGACATGATACAAGTAGAGGCACCTTCATCCAGGATCATGCAAAAGATGGTTTTACCTCTAAAAACAACTTGGATCATAAATGAAAGTTGAGTTGGAATTTTAGGTGTATAGTTCTCATGATTAAACACAAGGAGGCTCAAACCCGAAGGATATACTCCTTTGATCACTGCTAACAAGGAATTCCTCTATTCAGGATAGTTCTACAAAACTTCAAGAGTTGAAATAGTCAAAGGAGCTTAGCCAAATATTCAACTACGTTGTAATTTTTTTCATCTCTCGCATGAGGGTGGAACGACGATTTACGATTAATTCCCTTGGGAGGAGGTTTAATTGTTTGTTCAGCAGTTGGTTTCTCAATTTGCAGAGGATCAATGTTAGATGGAGTCAAACTAGAAGGTTGATCAATAACCTTTCCATTCGAAGTATTTGAATTAATATAGTCGTTATTTCATGTAGCCACCAAAACATCTTCCTTATTTAAGGTATCTTGTAACATAAATACTAGGGAAGAGGAGGATGGGTTTCGTGCATCCATATTTGTCTCCTGGTTTGGGAAAGGATCCATCAACGTGACAAGTGTAGTAGATGAAACTTTCAAGAATTGATTGATTTATGCTCAATGTGGACAATCCTTGGTAAAATTCTCTTCATTACAGATTAAACAAGGATAACATGGTTTGTGTTTCTAGTCAGGAGACTGATTTTTTTATTTTTCCTGAGGAGGGTTTTCTTGTTTATTCTTTCTTTTACCCTTATTTTTACTCCCTGGTTTCTAAGATTTCCCTTTAGAATATTGAAAGAAATAAATCTCAAAAGTAGTGATAGGAGTGGTAGGAGAGGGGATTTGATTAGTCACAGTAGGAGGAGGCTTCTGGGTGTATTGACTAGAGGATTAACTCACTAGCTATAGACTGACGAAACCAATGACACCATCCACAACATGTGATTCCTTCGAGGGAGGAGGTGGAAAAATATGAGAGGGCCACGGGGCATTGGGTATCTTTTCATAGAGCATGTTGGATTGGGTATAAATCAAATCTAAATATTGAGCACGAACGATGAATTTCTCTTCAGTAACAACTCCACCCTTCGTAACATCCTTAGGTATGGAAGGCAGCAAGGATTATGGTCATCCTGCTAGTTAGTTGAATTTTATGTGTCTCTTGTTTCATTGAATCTCTAGGGAAAGGTTGGTTGGGTTTTACCCCTTTGTGAGTTTTCCCAGGGTAAAAGATTTTGTCTATTTTTCATTGTGATCTCTATTCTTCTATCGTCTAATTGGTTGAATTTTTGAAGTATAATAAATTAATGATCTCAATGTTTCACTAAAAAACATATATACTATTGGAAGTAATTATAATAGTTAAGAAATAAAGTACTTGTATCTATTGTACTAAAAACTCAACATTGTATTAGAGATTTAGTGAAGGAAAGAGCACAAAGATCACTCTTTAGGAAACCCTACTTTGAAATCAAGTTGAAGAAACCCTATATCTACAATCAATTTGCATCTATGGCTTCTTCTATGAAATGAAAAAAACAAGCTATAGGTAGCCTCAAACTTTAGAGAATTGAAAGTTAGAATTGATATTAATCTTGAAAAGAACAAAGTGTTAGATATTGTCACAGGAAAGACTATAGAACCACCAAATACTGCAGGGAAAGAGAAGTTCAAAGAGGATGAAATCACCACCAGTGTTTTATGGATGATTTTATTATGCTGATAGAAGAAAACTCCCTAGAACTAGTGGCCTAATATGGAAACAACCAAGAAAAAATTGTTTTGCTTTCTTGAGAGAAATTTGTAATATGGAAGAAAGACTTACTTGGAAACCAATGTAGACTCTCTTCTTCTCCTTGCTTGAAATCTTTAGATCCAAATTAAAATGCTATAAGTGGAGCATGTAAAACTTATAAACAAGCAAGAGAACCAAAATAGACAAATAACATATACAAATATCTCTAAACAATAAGCCAAGGAGTCGTTCTTCTACACATGCATAAAAGAGACATAGTGTATAGGAAAACCATGCATTTTTATATTAACGAAAGTAAGATAAGATTACAACCCTTTGAAAACCTGGACCTTGTAGATATCTCCCAACTATATTTCCTTCCTTTGTCACAAATAATGCCTTCAATCATTCCTCAAATACATGGATGGATTATGGACCTCTAGAAAAAAATGGGCAACATGAAGGCATAACTAAGAGCCTCCAAAACCCAACCCAATCCTAATAGTAGGAAATGCTTTTATAGGAAGAAGGAAGAGGTTGTAGATACATCAAATTAGGGTAAGATCCACTTTAGAAGGGGATAATCTCCACGGGACAAGAGATAAGACACCATTTGTAGGAATTTGAATACATCCTTAATAGATAATGGAAACTTCCATGATATAGGACTCTAGAAGTGGAAGCTTCGAAATTATTTTTTATTGTTTCCTCATTTAAATGGCCATTGCAGTTGTAGTAAGAGAAACCTGCACAAACCAACACTTTCCCCTTTGATGCAACTTTCGTCATCACACTATATGAACTAAGAAAGTGAGATGGGGACTTAAATTAGGGTTTTTTTTATCCATTTTAATGCAGAATTCTTAGAACTTCTAGAAAGGGGATGCTTTTTACTTCACAGGGGATGATTGCAAGAGCTGTGAATGGATGATGATTGATTCAATTTCAAGTTTATTTAGTTGAATGTGACAAAATTTCCTCTAAGAGATTGCCTCCTAAAGTACAAAGCCAGAAGGAGTGGCTGATGACTGCAGTGATTTATCATGTGAAAAGTTTAGATAAAGAACAGATTGGTTGAGATCACCAATTGTATCTTATTATCATCATGATATCATTGATGAGGTAGGCATACCCATAATCATTATATAAGCCATTTTACATGTACAAGAATCAAATTCATGTCCATTAATGACATGTTGTGGACCCATGCTTAGATGACCTTTGCATGACTATAGCCATCATATTTTGTAATCTTGTATGAATCCTGAAATCGCACTCTGAATGGATGAAGCTAGATTTTGGGTCTTCTTCCTCATCACTCGATAGTACGAGTTTAACCATGCGAATAGGTTTTGGAGTCAAACATGGTAGACACCATCTAATTATCGACCAATGATGAAATTCATTTAATATACGCGAGAGGAACCACTGATAATGATAATGTCCCTCAAGGTACCACGATACAATCTATGAGGTGTGAATGAATGAGATGAAGTTTAACACCACACAAAATCTTCTGGTCGAAGGCCAGTGATGAAAATTTGTCACTTTAGCGAGGAAACTTTCCATTGAGGTATGCAAGATCCAAGACACTGAAGGGAGTTTCTATGTTAACTTCTTAGATAATGTGTTGATTTTGATAATAAGAAACCAGTTAAAGGAGGTCTTGATGTATCCCCCATCAATTACATGAAACAACTATCAAGGTTTGAGACAGAATGTTGATGATTAAGAGTTGGTTCAGGGGCAACATACATGAAGGAGGCCTTAAGGTATTGTAGAAAATGTCAACCGAGGGTGGACTTTCTCTTGAAAATATCAACGATAGTTATATGGAGTTGGTAGCATTGACTCGGAGACCCATCATGAAGGCTTTCATTAAGCTATGATCAACAAAGAGGCAAGAAAATTCACCAACCCAAAAACGTCACGAATGTGAGAGAGTGTCATGTTCAAGAGCAACTCGCTGCCATAAATAGGCATTATGCCATGTTTTCACAAATTTGCAACCATTCATGTTCAACACCTTTTTATTTTTTAACAAGATTGAGGCTGATAACATATGCTTAGTTCATAAGTTCATCCTTCAGAAAAATCCTTCAGAGCATTTTTAACAAACCCTGAGAAGGAGTGGTTTGGTCTCATCACGCTCGACAAGTCCTACGTTGTTTAATGGTTTAACAAGTCCAACTAAGATATAACTCGACTTCTTTTCAAGAGGTATATTCAAACTTGAGTCAAGGCCACCAACTTGAGGAATTAGACTACCATGTACATGGTAATCTGTTGTAGCATTTGGGAAAACTTTGTGTTCCACAGGGAGAGAGAGTAAATTTTACAAGGGAAGTGCACACTTCTCTTATTACTGGACATTTCGGTGTAAGTAAAGCAATGGAAAATCTTCAGAGGTATTTTTACTGGCCTCATATGCTTGAAAGTGTGTCAAATTTTATCATAGGTTGTTCATTATGTGTAGTTAGTAAGCCTAGTAATAGGAAACTAGGATTGTACACACCACTTCCAGTGCCTTCACATCCACGGGAGAGTGTTTCTATGGATTTTGTAGGAGGTCTTCCTTTATCAAGAAAAGGTCATGATTATTTGTACATAGTTGTGGATAGGTTCAGCAAGATGTGCATATTATTGCCTTGTAAAAAAAAAAAAATACAGCTGAAAAAGCAACTCAACTTTTCTTTCAAAATGTATGGGTTCATTGTGGATTACCTACCTCTATTGTAAGTGACCATGATTCCCGATTTGTTGGGAATTTTTGGTCAAGTTTATGGAACATGATGGATACCAATTTGAAGAAAAGTACAACCTTCCATCCACAAACAGATGGTAAAGCTGAAGTGGTTAACATGACAATTATTCATTTGTTAATATGATATTGCAGCAAACATCCTAAGTTGTGGGATGGACAATTTAATTATATTCAACATGCTTACAACCGAGAAAAACACTCTTCTACTCTAAGTTTTCCTTTTGAGGCATGTCTTGGTTTTTCCCAAATCACCTTTGGATTTAATCTTTGAGAAAGATGTATCTATAGATGGACAAAGTGACATAGACAGAGAAAAGAAATTCATTGAGAAAATTCAGTTGATTCACCAAACATATCAAAAACAACTAGAAAAGAGTCAAGGAAAGTACAAGGCAAGGCATGATAACCATAGTGTGGATCATCAGTTTCAATTAGGTGATGAAGTTTGGCTCTACATTAGCAAGGAAAGGCTTCAAGGTGACGGTAAAAAATTGAAACCAATCCGTTATGGTCCATTTAAATGATCCAGGTCCGGGTGTGACAAGGACCCTTCCAAGACCTTTTACTTTCATGATGTGTTAGATTGCATTTTTAAAAAGAAAATAAATGAATACATCTGCATGTTGTAAATAAGAGGAACATGACAATCATTAGCACATGAAAACATAAGCCGTTGATAATGAAGTTCGTCTAGCAGGGACTACATCTCTGGGCCCCAGTGTCAAGATGGTGTAGGCCGCTGCATTAAGTGTTGTCAATAGTGATGATGTACATAAGAGTTGACGTGGTTATCATACAAGGAAAATTCCCTCACGTAGGAGTGGAACCAAGAGATGTTCCGCTACAATAACTCTCAGTCAAAAGGAATCCTATCAGTATGACACAAACTCGTGCATCATGAGCATCCTGCTAGCATGGCATAAAAGAGATCTCAATGCAAACATAGATGGCAACAACATGAGTATCCCATCAACATGACGACAAAGGGATCTCAAACAAAACATGACGAATCATGACAACAAGTACATCACACAGATGATTCTGCATCACACCAAGCAAGAATCATGAAATCAAGTAAGAAATAGGATCCCACATCAAACATCAAATAGGGATCTATGCAACACAATGCATCACAAAAAGAAGTACATGAACACACTACATATACCTCACATCCTGGGGCCATCTGAAGAAGTGGATGTCAAAATGTTGAAGTTGTTCGGACCATCGATCTCATAGCATCAAATCACATGGAAATGACTGCTTGCACATAAACGTTGACACTTGCATTCCACTCAGAAAAGTGGCCAAAAAATGAAATGAGCAAATAGAAAATATGAACACACCATCATATTTGTGGCATCGAATAGTGAAAAATTCACTGTCAAATTTCTGAATTCTAAGAAAGTGGAAATTTGGGGCTCAAGGAATCTTTTAGATTCCTCTTAGATTCCTCAAAGATTCCTTCCTCCAGGTCCTCTGCAAATCAGCTGCTCAGATCAGGAAATTGACCGCGCCATTGGGTTTGTGTCGCTAAGAGTTGTAAGATCGACATAAAGTTTGTCCAATTTGGACACTGCAAAAATTTCACCCTCCTAGAAATTTTGGTCAATCATGGTTCCACCTGATTAAAAATTAATTAAAAAATTAACTTTGTCTCATTTTCCATGCCCGCTCCTGGTTCCTCCATCTGCCTGGGTGCACTGAGAAAACTGGGTTTTATAAAAAAATCTGGGTGGATATTCCCATGTGGTTCAGTTGATGTAGTAGTAAAATTTGGAAAGTTGTTGAGGAGGGTTAGGGGATCAAACCCTGCCCCTCCTCTTTTACCACATTTTTAACCGCATTTCATTTATTAGTGGGCAATTGAGGTTGGGCCCATGCCCCAAGGGCCAGCCCACCTTAATGTACGTTATTTGTTTTAGTGTGTTGGGTCTGTGCCCCAAGGGCCGACCCACCCAAAAACCTCGTGTTGTATTATGGGTTCCATGGGATGGGGGCAGGGGCCGAGGATCGTGGCTCGCCCCTCCATAAATAACATTGCTTTAAATGGTTGGGGTGGCACAGTTGGTGGTCCGCCACCCTTTTTTTAATATAATATATATATTATTAATATATGAAACAACCTGCAAACTTTTGAAAATTCAGATTTTTGACCAAAGGAGTTATTTTAACGAGGCGAAAATTTCTCCCAAAATCTAGTCGGAGTTGGTTGGATTCCATCCGCTGGAAAAGTTCAAATTGTGTCTTCATTAACCTGCCCACTCAGCAAAAGTCAACCCAAACTTTGACTGCCTCTATATTCCTCATCCGGACTCGAATTGACGAACCATTCACACCACTGCGATCACGATGACGAGATCTTTAACATGAACTTGGTTAGAGCATAATCCAAACACTCTGATTTTTGACCCTCCCTAAGTCCTCCTAAACTTCTACATGTATCTGGAGCCACCTAGATCATTAAAATTCTAGAAAATATTGGTAATAATGATTTCAAGCTTGATTTACCTTCATATATGCAAATTTATTTTGTTGTTAATGTTAAAAATTTCAGATTGTATGAGCCTCCTTTGGTTGAAGATCAAAGAGAAAGTGTACAAATTCCATCAATTGGAGATTTTTCTTTAGAATTTCTTGATGAGCTTCAGTAAGAAACCATACTTAACAAAAGAATGAGGTCATCAAAGAGGGGAAATGTTGATTATCTTCGAATGGGTCTCAAAGGTACAAATCCATCAAATGCCAAATGGATTGAAGAGAGAAAGGTGAGTGTTATAGACATATTTGGGCACTGCAACCCCAATCATATATGTCCATAAACCAAGGGCTTCTGAGTCCCTAAAAGTGTTGTTTCATGCCCTAAAGGAACAAGGTCAGCTGATTACATCATCTCCCAGAAGTTCTCCACAGAAAACTGCTCAGAACTGGTCAAACCATACAGAGTGCCCAGTGCTAAGGGTGCGATGCATCTCACCTGCTCAGTGCAAAAAGTGCGATGCATACTAGAAACCCCTTCTGTAGGGTGTGATGGGTGAGAGTAGACAAATGGAAAAGATAGTTTGCAAGGTGGATGATCATGTAATCTTCCATAAAATTCTCCTGTGACACTTGCCTCTCTGAATTCACCCAAGGATGAGTAAGAGAACATAAATCTCCAAGTGGAATCAAGGACTATCAGAGAGAAGACTCTAATCAAAATCCCAGAAGCTGACTCACCCTCGTACAATCATCTATATATGCATCCCTCATCCCAGAGATCCAAAGGCTGGAATCTTGTATCTTGTAAGGAAGTACTGTTGGTTTCCTGGTGGAATATCATAGTGTTGGGTGATCTAAGCTTTTCATGAGGTGAAGAAGGGCTTTCATGCTGAGAGGATGACACTAGGTTAGATCAATGGGTTGTAATCCTCTCTTCTAATCTTTATATCAATGAAGTTATTCGATTTTTCCTCCACATTCTTATATTTTTTATGATATATGCATTTATGTGGTCAATATATATCTGGTCCTATATTGTTTATGATTGTAGATCTCTACACTTTGAAGGTATTATGTTGCTTTAACTTTACAGGTACTCTTTGAAGCGGAGTGGTCAAGGAAGAAGCGTCAAAGATCTGTCAAAGGGGAGAAGGAACAAGAAAAGAACCAAGCGAAAGATCGAGGTTGGTATTCTTTTCTCCTCTTCTATCTACTTCTCGTAAAGGAAAATGAAAGTAACTTTAATCTATTTGTTTCTAAGATAGCTATTCGTCTTAGTGGGATTAGAAACTCTGCATAGACATTAGATTTCCCGATAACAAAATGGCGACTCTGCTGGGGAGCGAATAGCTTGTTTTCTTGTCTATATTTGTTTGCTTTATAAGCTTACAGACGGACCCTGAAGTCAAGCCAGCCAGCCTTCGAACTGCATTTGCTATGCAAGTGCAAAGTAGATCAATGCTGCTTCAGTCTATCTCTGGGTTTTGTTTATAAAATGAATAATTGATTTTCAAACATCCTAATTGCCCTGGTGGTGGCTCAAGTAGCCTCATTAGATCAGCCCCTGTGATTTGCATCTATTGACTATCATTAGCTCGGCCTAAATCCCTAAACTAAGCTGCAAACTGTGACCCAGAACCAAGTTGAAGTCTTGTCCCTAGACCATCGCACCTTCTCCTCTTGGGAATCTGGATGCATCACACCTTCTCCTCTTGGGAATCTGGATGCATCGCACCTCCTGTGTGTAGTAGGTGAGATGTATCGCTCTTTCCCTGTGTTACAGGTGTGATGATCAGATAAGACCTCTTCTGCTTCCAGATTTTGGTTTTTGTTCACTCTCTTCAGCTTTATTCAAGAGTTTTGTTGTCTGTGATTAGTTTACCTCTGTGGAAACTCCCTTCCTTTGCATGATTCACCCTCTGTAGTACAAAGAACTGTAAATGTTTTTTTATGTATTGTTCGCCATTTACGGTTCTCCTTTACAAAGAATTAGCGTAATCAAACTATCATCTTTTGATTTGGAAGTGTCACAAGTGTCATTTTCAGTCAAAGAAAAGAATCCTACTATTCTTGATGGTCGATTACACTGTTACTCTTGTATTTGATTTGAATCAATAGTTTTTTAAGTGTTGAAAGCAGTTTTCAATTCAAAATCGCAAAGTGTCATCAATATCTTCCTTTCATCTTTTAAAGAGAAAATCGTTAGTACTGTCTCTTGACACGATTCAAATTTGTACTTAGCATTCTTTTTGTCATTCACACATTAAGAAAGTGAAAACAAATACATGCATGTGCATTTGCATTTAGACTGCTTGTTGATTTTGATTTAGGACAGTGCATCTAGTGTGTGCTTTTCTCTATGTTGAAAGAATTATGCTTCTCTTTCCTTAGTAGCTAGGATTTTCATTGCAAAAGGAAGATTAAACGATTGTTTATCATCTTAGATTACATTTTAGGAATTGTATATCTACATCATGCGGTGAACCTGAAAGGCGAACTTCTTAAGAAAGATCAACTGTAAAGTAAATTCAATGAACATAAAAACACTCTCGAACCTAACACACAACATTTAGATTGGTAACTGTTGCTTTCATCATAGATTGGGTGATTCCTCCTCTTTGAGACGACAAGTGCCAATACGGACTTGTGCTCCCATGTACCGTCGAGTATATATTGGGAGAACACAATAGACTATATCCTTTATCCTTAGGAAGCCATGTTTGCCGCCCTATCGATCGCAATGCACTGAACACAACATTCAGGAAGATTGACTGTCGTACCGTAAAAAGTATTCTGCAGTTTTGTAATTGGTTTGGTAATCCCTCTATATAGATTTCCAGAGCAGTCTCTTTCGTTCCTTTTCAGACTCCTTAAAGGAAAAGGTCCATCTAAGCGCTTGTCAATTCAGGCTCATTAAAAATCGAAGGCGACTAGAGTCATGTTTAGTTTTTTCTTGAATCTTAAAAATTGAAAAAGCAAGTTGTGTCAAAGCATCTAAAATTCATTAAATTCAGAATCATTTTTTCCCCTTTATCTTCAGTTGATCAAGTAATCCGCAATCGTGGAAGAAAGTTAATCGAAACCCCGTCGTTCGCAGAGATTAACGAGTCAATCGTCTTTGACTCTAGAAATGAAACTATTCCGGACAAAGCGAACTCGTTTAACTGGGTCAAAGTCCCTTGGTTTGCTTGGAACTTGTGTTCCAACATCCTCGGGGACTTTGGTTACTCCAACCATCTCTGGTATCCCTACCTTTACAGAAGAAGTTCCACAGCCGCAAGAGGACATTAGAAGCGATCCTAGTGTAATGGTGAATGCATCTATTCCTGAACCGGCTACATCTACAGCTGATTCAGAAGGTGTTAGCCCTCCAACAACTGTCGCTGCGGAGTCTATACCTTCTTCGGCACCAGAAATATTTTACGGACCTGATGGTCTACCTCTCCCACCTGGTTTGATTGCTATAGAAGAGATTGTGGAGGATCCTTCATCTAGTACTCCATTTCATGTTGGAGCTGCGATCACCCTATATCCTTCTTCATCAGAAGTTATTCTCCCTTCATCGCAAGTTCCTGTATAATTGCTAGGAAATCTCTTGGATAGACTAGACATGTCTGAACAACCGTCGACATCTAGGACTGTGTCATCTGACGCAGTAGTAGCAGAACCTCCTGTTGCTACTCCAACAATGTTTGCCGGTATACCATCTGTCCCAACTAGCTCTCAACTGCTAGATGGAGTCCATCTAGGGACTATTTCGATAGTATGGTCCGTTCCCATTTGTTCGTCTGAAATAATATCTGGAATCTCTTATGTTGAGTCTCAAAAAATTGATCCTTCGCGACAGTATCAATTTGGGCAGTCCTATCCCCAAAGGCCAATCGTTCCTTTGAGCACTGGATTACCACCATATGGGGGGCAGTATACCCTTTCATTGTTTCCTCTGGGAGAACAACCATATGGGAGTTCACAACAGAATTTGGGTCTTGCTGGAATTACATCCAGCGATTGGGTACCAATACTGCCTCAACAACCAAGAGTTGTATACTCAATGCAACAAAAGCCTACCTATGTCAAATATCCCCACTACACTGGCCATTGTGACAGTGTCGCAAGTACAGTCATTGCCTATTGTATGCCAACCTCAAGTTTCTCAGGTTGCAATACAACGGCCTCCTGTCTCCACGACACAGCCACAAGCACCGATTAGTGGCTCCCTAACCGGAGTGACCTAGGTTCAAATGGGTACTATTACCCCTCATCTTGGTCCAATATCCAGTATTAGACAGCAACAAATGGTTTCACAACCATGGCTGGTGCAATATCAACAACCTCAATTCCAACAAGTTTACCAAGGATCTGAGCAACAAATCTTTGCAAGTAATGGGTAGCCATATATTCAAAACGGTCAACATCAATCATTTCATAATGGTTATGCCCATCAAACTTACCAAAGTTATCAACATCAAATGCACTATGTTGGTATGCAAAGACCCACTGCTCAGGCGATCCCATCTTATCCTGGGTATGCTTCATTGAACCTGAATCAACAATTGCCCTTCGTGGAAACTTTAGAGTTACCGTATCTAAATCAGATAACAAACGATCCAATTGCTTATGCTCCTTGGTGGCCAGCGATTCCTCACAAACTTCCGTTAGATATTCCTAAATTTAATGGAAATCCGAGTGAAGAACCGTCGAATCATGTGATGACCCGTCGAATGATGTGGTGTTCATCCAACACTCTCAAATATGATTCGATTAGGCTTCGCCTTTTCCAACGAACGTTAACTGGTTCGGCAGCAAAATGGTACATTGAATTGCCTAGAGCTTCATTTGATAACTTCAACACCCTTGCCACAATCTTTTTAACCCATTTTCAATTACCCATAAGGTATGAAACAGGAACAGAGCTTCTTACCAATTTTAAGTAGATGACAGCCACTCATATATCTGATCATATCCATGAGTGGCAGCATCATCGTAGAATGGTAAAAACATATGTTCCTGATCAGCTATTAGCTGAATGGTTTATTAAGTCATTGTTACCTTCTATAACAAAATTTGTGGCAAAGGGAGGGGTCGTCACTGAAGAGCAAGTCATTGCTCATGCGCAATATCTATACTTGATATATACTCAGTCTGGTACGCTCTATGACAAAATCCCTGATGCTCCTAGACCGGAATTTTTCGTTCCTCCTCCTAAATCAAACAAGGACTCTCATGCCAGCGATGGCATGATAGGTACAACAAGCATGAAATCGACAAAGGCTACATCTAAGAAAGCCCGTAAGATTTCTAATCAAAATGAAAGTGAAGAACTTCTCGCCTCAGAGGTAAATGTCGTGTCAACTAAAAAAGGCAAAGAACCGAAGCAACCAGGAGGCAAGAAGAAAAAGAAAGGGAAAAAGAAGAAACAGGAGGGGACGTCTCCTGAAAAATCTTTTGCAAACCCTTTTGGGCAAAGGAAACCCCCTGTGGGGTGTCAGATATGTGATGAGGATCATTGGACGAGATATTGTCCACATAAAGATGAAGTTAAGAAACTCTTTAAGAGTTCAAAAACCTCAGCGGTATTGACTGATCCATTTCCAAACCTGGGAACCAATCTGGTTGCTAGTGATAATGCTTCCCCATCCCAAGTGCTTATGTTTTCCATTTCAAAACAACAAAATGATGCTTTGATATCGACAAGGAATAAAGATTACGTGAATCCACAACTATCGAACAACAAGGATATTGATCAACCTAGTAGTTCGACAACAAATTCGACCAAAGTTGTGCCACCCATCATTCCTGAGCTAACGATAAAGCCGCCAAAGGGAGTAGTACACAAATCAAAATTTAATCCTCGTGCTAGAGTAGCACAAAATTATAATATAGTAGAGGACCTGGCCCAATTTCCGTCCACTATGTCGACATTTGAGGTACTGCAAAATTGCCCCTCCCAAAAGCAAGCTCTATTATCAACAATACGTGGGATAGACCCGGCGGATTCCAATCTTGTGGCCTTTAATCATAAAGGATATGACCCTCAGTTACTAGCACAGCTTGCTTTCCTGATTCAAGTGAAAGCCCTCAATAAAACAGTTCATAAAACGATTATTAATGAGGGAGCATCTACATGTATTATGTTGATGAGTTGCTAGAAAACTTTGGGCTCACCAACCTTGTCGCGATCGTCAACAACGTTGAAAGCATTTGATGGACGAACATACACTCCTTACGGGATTTTAAGTAACTTGCAAGTTGAACTAGGGGGCAAGACAGTAGAAATTGATGTTGAAGTTATCGACGGAAACCTCAATTATAACATCCTATTCGGAAGGCCCTGGATATATGCTATGACTGTTGTTGTGTCAACATACTTCATTAAGATTGCATTTTCCTTCCAAGGCAAAATCACAATCATCGACCAACAAATATTTCTCCCCAGCAATTCACAAGTTACGGGAAGCATTCCGATGATCCACGGGAGCTCTCAGTCACTTCAAAATATCGGATTAGGCCTACTAAAAGACTCGAAATTGATGGGTACTTTTGCCCTACAGCCTCCAAACAATCTGGCGGAAGTGGCCACGGTGGGAACTTGCAATATGGTGTCTTCCATCCAGAAGATATCGGATCACGATGTTAGCATGGATCATTGCGAGGTTTTTCCTCCAATATTGAAGAGATTATCGCCATCAATATCTCAACCAAAACAAATCTTGTAGAGAATATTCATGTCGGAAAATCTTTTTCTCCTTCAGAACTAGAAATATATTACGCTCTCTTCCACGAGTTCAGAGATGTCTTTCCATGGTCATATGAAGAAATGTCAGGCATTGACTCGAGTATCGTTGAACATGAAATTAAGATGTATCCAGATGTCAAACTAGTACAACAACGTCTCTGGTAGGTGCACCCCAAGAAAGCCGCTGCAATCAAGGCGGAAGTTGAAAAACTCCTCCATGCTAGTTTCATTTACCCCGTTCCTCTAACTGACTGGGTATCAAATATTGTTCCTATAATGAAAAAGCAAGGAACGATTAGAGTGTGCGTTGATTATAGGGATGTAAATCATGCTTGTCCAAAGGACAACTACCCTACACCCTTCATTGACCAGATAATTGATGAATGCGCCAGATGTGAAATCTTTTCATTTATGGATGTATTTTCGGGGTATAATCAAATAAATATCCGCCCACAGGACCAGTCAAAGATTGCATTTATTTGTCCGTGGGGCACATTCGCATACCGCAAGCTACCTTTTGGTTTAAAGAACACAGGGGAAACCTTTTAGAGGGCAATGAATTATGCCTTCCATGACATCAAGAACATCGTCCAACCATATCTCGACGATCTTCCAGCTCATTCGCGAAAGCGGACCGATCATCTGCAGCATTTGAGAGCGATATTTCTACGTTGTCGACACTACAAGATGCGACTCAATCCACACAAATGTGTGTTTTTTGTCGGTTCTGGTCGTTTACTTGGCTTTATAGTTTTAAAATACGGGATTCGTCTCGACCCCTGTAAGGTTTAGGCAATCATTGATTTGCCTCCACCTTCAAATTTGCTTCATATTCAGAAACTCCAAGGGAAAGCAAACTTTCTGAGGAGGTTCATTCCAAATTACGTCGAACTTGCTAGAGGTTATACTCATCTATTGAAAAAAGAAGTACCCTTCATCTGGGATCAGGTCGCACAATATTCCTTTGATGCTTTAAAGGAATCCCTAATAAAAGCACCATTAATGTATGCTCCTGATTATCAAAAAGACTTTAACCTGCATCTAGCTATAGCAGATACGACCATAGCAATGGTTTTAGTTCAAGAAGATAATGGAATTGAACATCCTATCTATTATTTAAGTTGAAACTTAAATGATACAGTAACCAAGTACTCCTATGTTGAAAAGCTAGCTCTTGCAGTTGTTCAAGCGATACAGAGATTTCGACATTATATCCTCTTTCAAAAAACTACCATTTTGTCAGACTGCAACCCCATGACTTATATCTTGTCGCGAAAGTTACTGGGGGGAAAGTATTCCAAATGGATAGAAATTTTGCAAGAGTTTGATCTGGAATTTATAAAATCCAAATCAAAGAAAGCTCTGGTTTTCGTGGAGTTGTTATGCGATCTCCCGTCATCGTCCAATGATTCAAAATTCAATGCAACGATCGTGGATGAATCTTTGTTTTTGATATCTTCAAGCGATCTATGGTATGGAGATATAATCATCTATCTCCAGACCCAAACATATAGGTCTAATACCTCTCGTTCAGAGCAGCGACATACTCGATACCAAGCAGAAGACTACATGATCATCGGTGATACACTTTACCGTCGTGGTATCGATACAGTTCTGCAGAGGTGCCTCACCCATGAGCAGGCGGAAAAAATCTTGAATGATTATCATTCAGGTGTGTGTGGGGGGCATCCATCTAGTTACGCTACGACTCAAAAGATTTTACGAGCAGGACACTTCTGGCCAACCATGTTCAAGGATTGCATAACCGCAGTCAGAAGTTGCCATGCTTGTCAAATCTTCGATCGCAAAACCAGAATTCCACCCGCACCTCTGCAGCCAGTAGTCGGTGTTGGGCCATTTGCCAAATGGGGCATAGATTTCATGACTTGTAACCCCACCTCGGCCGGGGGCATGGGTATATCATAGTCGTAGTCGACTAGTTTACGAAATGGGCCAAGGCGATGCCTACATTAAACAACAGTGGTGAAACGGCTGCTCTTTTCTTTTTCAATCATGTAGTCTCCAGGTTTGGTGTTCCACAAGCTACAGTCACAGATCATGGACCGCATTTTCACAATCACATGATGGTCGAGTTGGCTGCCAAATTAGGACTGTCCCACAACAGCTCTACTCCGTATTATCCACGTGCTAACGGACAAGTTGAGGCAATCAACGAAGTCCTGAAGCGCATGTTGCAAAGGATGATTGGAGTCCATAAATGGAGTTGGCACCTGATCCTGTACTCAGCCTTATGGGCATACCGAACATCGGTAAGAAATGCGACTGGGTTTACACCATTTCAACTAGTGTATGGCCTGGAAGCAATCTTACCAATTCAGTGCAAAATATTGTCCCTCAAGCTCACAGTTGACCTTCTCCCCGGAACTTCAGAAGAGGAGGCTCTTTTCTTGGAATTAATCCAACTGGATGAAACTTGTTGTGATACCACCTTGGCTAACGAAGCCCATATGAAATGAGTCAAGGCGTAGTTCGACAAGAATGTCAAACCCCATGTCTTCTCAGAAGGTGACCTGGTCTTACTTTACGACCAGGAGTCCGATAAGTTGGGAGCAGGTAAGTTCAAGTTATGGATGGGCCCCTATATTGTCAAGCATGTATTAGCAAAAGGATCCTACGAGTTAGTGGATTATGATGGGATTCCACTGGCGCAACCCCGCAATGGGTTGTACCTTAAGTGTTACTATGCTTAACTCAGTATAGTAACCCCTATGCTTTTGTCATATTTTTGTTTTCACTAAGGGTAATTGTTTTGGTTAGGTAATCCACTTTTACATTTGTTGCAGATTTCGAACCTAGTGGAATCATTTGTTGGATATGCTGATGGAGCAAGTCGTAGTTCGTGGAACCTATCTTCCACGACCTGGGCCATCTTTGATCCAAGCGGCGAGTTAGTAAGTTTCAGAGGGGTGTGTATTGGTCAATCAACGAACAACATCGCTGAATATAGTGCATTGATAGAACTCCTCTATGATGCCACCACACATGGCATACACCGACTTGTCGTCAGGCTTGACTCACAACTCGTCATTCTACAACTCACCGATATCTATTCCGTACGGAATCCAGCTATCTATCACATCTTCCTAAAGGTCAAAATTTTGGAAAGATAGTTCGATTTTATTCAATATCAATATATTTCCATAAATTTAAACACATTAACAGACTCATTGGTAAATTATGTGTTAGATAGACATTTGCAACATTTATAAAGGAAAAGCATTTCATCAATATTTGCATCAGGATCATATAACTTAACCAAAATGAAGCTCCGAAGATCAAAAATATATATATAGCTGTTTATGGTTTACACATAGTGTTCTATGACCGAGACAAAATCGGTTAAATGACCCAAAAACTCAAAATACTAGGGGGCACCCTAGTCTAATGGCGCTGGTGATAACAAGTCACCGCCTGTGCAATCATGCGTAAAAGCCTAGTCCATTGACGTGGCACGCCAGTAGTATGTCGTTGTAATCTCAGAGGTAGCTCGGCAGTCTTCACATTTGGGATACTGAGAGTGAGGCCTTCAATTTGATCCTGCAATGCTACAAGAGTCTCGGCCACATCCAAGTCACGAAGGATAGCCCTTCCTATAGCCTCTCCTACTGGAACAACAGCTGGTGCTCTCAGGCACACTGCTAGTCGCACCGGTCCAATATCTGCATGAGCACATGAGCTTTGATTAGTCTTGATAAAAGAAAGCACAGGAACATTATAAGAACAATAAACAGAGATATGGTCAGAAATTTTACCTATAGCACTCCACTTCTCACTAGCCAGCAGCACCAAATATGGGTCGCCCCAGAAATCCATACCAGCATATGGAAACTTAGCATAAACCATCTCCTGATGGTTGAACCGCTCAAAGAAGGCATCAACGAAAGAAACTTTTGGCTGACCAGCATGTCAGGCCATAAGATTGACCCATCTTTGCATCCATGGCTCAGTGGGTGGCAGCAAACCAAGTGAAATGTACTGCGGCTGCATCAGTGGGATCTCCTCCAAGGCGAAGGCGGTCAAAATGGAACCATAGCCAAAGTTCTTAGATCGTCCATTTTTCACCTTGGTAAGCTATTCTTTTATTACTGGGAGTACTTCATCACACCAATTGAACACCTTCGGTTCAAGGCATTCTAAGGCATACTGCATATAGGACCTGTTGGCCAAGTGAAGAGCCGCACTACCAGCCAGTCTAGCAAAGGTGAACAAGATGGTCCTCAAAGATCTGTAAGTAACATCTCGGATGTTGATCTTGCCATCCCTACTCGGCTGAGATCCTTCTCTACAGTATCGGTGAATATAATCCCTCACGGATTCGCCCCCGTGGGTGGAACCTGATAGTGAGAGAGGGGCACCACGCCTCGATAAACTGGTCAAAAAATAGATGTCCACCACAGTCAAGGGGATGGATTTGCCTCTAATTTGGAACACCTGGTTGGTAGGATCCCATGCATCGAAGAAATATTGCAACAAGTTGATTTGTTGCCTCATGCTAGAGATGCGGAAGAACTTGAGCAAAACGTAGTTCCGCAATGTAGTTACCGTACCCGGATCATGTAAAGCAACCATGTCCTCTTCTTCATGCTCACATTCTCGCCATGTAACAACCATTTTTCTCTGATGAATCTCTGAAAACAAACAAGAGAAGAGTTAGGATCCTGATTTGGCAAAAAATAGGCAAAATTTCTATGAAAAAACAGTGCATAAAGTTCCATCATTACGCCCATCGCACCCTAGCTGTGTACTAGGAGCGATGCATACTGACTGACAATTTTCCAGCCTAGTATGCATCACACCTTTCGATGTACACAGGGTGCGATGGGGGCTGAACGAATTGTTCAAACGCCAGAGGCTCAGGAAAATAGGGAAACATGCTCAGAATTCAAAAAGAAAGGAATGCAACTGAAGAGCACAAGTTTAGCTCCTACCTAGTCCAGACGGCACCAAGAATCGTCCACAGAATCTCCCGGAATCAGCTAGTGAAAATTGAGGGGGAAAACACCTCCAAAGCTCCAACAATCTCAAGTTCAAATGAAATGGTAAATTGAGGGGTAAAAACCACTTTTAAATTACTTTTCACGTAATTCAAGTAGGGTATTAGTGTTTTAACTCATTTTTCAAGCATGTATTTTCATTTCTAATCAGTTTGATGGAGCAATTGAATAGGTAGTACGACCATCAAAAGAACATAGTGTCAACAGTGGGTCGAATATCAATGACCATTATCACGAGCAATTTTTATGTGAAGTTCAAGCTCGTTAAAAATTAAACCTAAGCAATGAGCAAATGTTCCCCCAAAGTTTAAGCTCACTAAAAAATGAACCAACCTCCAGTAAATAACCATTGTGAATGCATTATCATCTGCTTTTGAGCCCTGGTCGTGTTATCACCATCACCTCCACTCTGTTTAGCTGATCATACGCCTCCATTTGATTGTTTACCCTTTTGAGAAACAACTGCGAAAATTGATTCTGTTAGCCATCCTTGTGACACTGCCATGATTGCAAAATTCCAAACCTTACCTGGAATTAGCAGCTACCTGAAAATATCACTCATTCCTCAAAGATGGGTCTCCTTTAAGCTCTTTTCATCTGACTCGTAAAATGTGAAAAGATTGTCGGGCAGTTGGCCTCTCTAGCTCGTTAAAGCTACCGAGAGTGCTATCCCTCCTCTAGATTTTAATATTTTTGGACTTGAGGGATTATTACACAAAAAGATCGAGCACTTGTCTTGTTCGGCTCATTAAAACTATCGAAAATTCATCCCTTTCGTATTATTTTATACTTTTTCGGACTTAAGGGATTATATAACAAAAAAGGATTACTGGAGTTTCCTTTCCATCCCTTTTCAGAATCTCTAAAATTGAAAAAGGACCGAGTTGTCTTTGTCATTAAACTCGTTAAAACCAATAGCAACAAACTTGTCCATAGAGACGAGAATGAGTTTCACTGTCGCTAGGCTCGTTAGAACATAGCGACAGGCTTGCCCGAAGGGAAAATTATAGAACAAGCATATGTTATCCTCCTCAAGCTTGACAGAAATAAAGAGGTACTGGTCAGCAATGACTGGGGAAAAATTGGGAAGAAAACTTGAAGAAACTTTATTGGTAGCAAGTCACTCTTGAACATGACACTTTCACTACATCACCATGATTGAGTCGGGTTGGGTTATTCCGTTCATCGGTCATATTACCATTGGTCCACTATACCATCCATATTTGGGGTTAATGTTACCAATCCATTTCAGTGTCGCCGATATGTTCAATAGAAGTCGAGCAGAGAATTCACCAACCCATCTTGTGGCTCATCCGCTGCAATACCTTCACGCTTTATTTCTTCATGACCTCCACCCTGAACCCTGTATCACCAGATTGTTTTCACCTCCACAAAATCATTTGCTCCGTTCTGTGTCGTATATGTGGGATTCATTAAGGCCCTCCTATGACGGGTTACTTCTTGTTGACGACATCTCATTATCCAAGAAGTCAACCTAGGAACAACCCTTTCGGTACTTTGAAGCTTGCATGCCTCAATGGCAAGTTTCTCACTTCCGGCGACAGGTTTACATCAATGGCCTTCAACTAAAAGCTTTTGTGTGGTGTTAGATGCCAAGTCCCTTTTTTACACCACGCAAATTGTATTATAGTACCTTGAGGGTCATCATCATTATCGGTGATTCCTCTCGCACCTGTTAACAGCTTACATCATTGGTTGGTAATCAAGCGATGTCTTTCCATGTTCGACTCTAGAACATTTTTCACGTGGATCGACTTGTACTTCGAGCAAAGATTGGATGAGTTTGAAGACCCTGGATCTAGTTTCATCCATCCGAGCTACGATATATTCAAGAAAATAAAGACATCAAATGTACATCATTGCTACACAGATAATCATCCGAATCAAAGGATGATGGCTCTACCAGAATCATCAATCTGCCACACAGACGGTTGTTTGTCCTATGCACATGAAAATGAATTTATACAGCTGAGCATGGGAATGCCCGCCTCAGCTAGATCGTGACAATGTTATGAAGATAATGTATTGTATTGTATCTTATTACAGGTCGCCTTCTAGTTCGAAAGAACCTCGAATCCTCATGATAAAGCATTTCACCCGACATCAAAAGATTTTTGACCTCATGCTTTAGGGGGCAACTGTTATAGACATATTTGGGCACTACAACCCCAATCACATATGTCCATAAACCAAGGGCTTCTGAGTCCCTAAAAGTGTTGTTTCATGCCCTAAAGGAACAAGGTCATCTGATTACATCATCTCCAAGAAGTTCTCCACAGAAAACTTCTCAGAATTGGTCAAAAGTGGACCATACAGAGTGCCTAGTGCTAAGGGTGTGATGCATCTCACCTGCTCAGTGCAAAAAGTGTGATGCATACTAGAAACCCCTTTTGTAGGGTGTGATGGGTGAGAGTAGACAAATGGCAGAGACAGTTTGCAAGGTGGATGATCATGGAATCTTCCAGAAACTTCTCCTATGACACTTGCCTCTTTGAATTTGCCTAGGGATGAGTAAGAGAACATCAATCTCCAAGTGGAATCAAGGACTATCAGAGAGAAGACACTAATCAAAATCATAGAAGCTAACTCACCCTGCTACAATCATCTATATACGGATCCCTCATCCCAGAGATCCAAAGGCTGGAATCTTGTATCTTGTAAGGAAGTGTTGTTGGTTTCCTAGTGGAATATCATAGTGTTGGGTGATCTAAGCTTTTCATGAGGTGAAGAAGGGCTTTCATGCTGAGAGGATGATGCTGGGTCAGATCAATGGGTTGTAATCCTCTCTTCTAATCTTTATATCAATAAATCTATTCGAGTTTTCCTCCACATTCTTGTATGTTTTATGATATATGCATTTGTGTGGTCAATATATATCTAGTCCTATATTGTTTATGATTGTAGATCTTTGCACTTTGAAGGTATTATGTTGCTTTAACTTTACAGGTACTCTTTGAAGTGGAGTGGTCAAGGAAGAAGCAGCAAAGATCTGTCAAAGGGGCCTTTGGGATAGGAATTACAATGAGGATCAATGATTTTCTTATTTTAGATTTCATTATTTGATGATGGACCAGACTTTCAATATGGCACCATTTCTCAATATCCTGGCCTCTGATCGCGGCTACCCGACCCTGACGGATTGAGGTTGGTATTCTTTGCTCCTCTCCTATCTACTTCTCATAAAGGAAAACGAAAGTAACTTTAATCTATTTGTTTCTAAGATAGCTACCCATCTTAGTGGGACTAGTAGCTCTGCATAGTCTTAGTGGGACTAATAACTGAATATAATCGTTTGGATTCTAAAAGGCTTCCAGTGGGGAGGAGTGATCAGGTGCTCAAGTTTATTCTCAAAAATCAAAGTGTTAGAATCTTGTTAAATGCAACTTCAAATTGAAGAGCTCATCATTATGAATCCAATGGTGTGAACAAAACTCAAATCCGATCTCATATGTAGAAGTTAGAGCAAGTCAAAATTCAATTTGACTTGACTACATGGAAAGATTGGATGATGTGGCAAGGCCTGAGTGAATGAGGAGGCACCGAGTGGTAGGCTACCATTAGCCCCCGCATATCGCAAATTGTAGTCGCAGGTAGAAATGTGTTTGAAATTGGCCCCGACACAGATAGGTTTCGATGCGATCTAATCTCAATCGCATCTCGCAGGTATATAAGAATTGTCCCTCGACAAAGACCAGTTGCGATGCGATTTATCGCATATCGCAATCGCAGAAAAGGGTTGTGTTTCCGATGGTTCTGACAGTAAACATTGAATTTCAAGTTGTGATGGACTGCCTGGACGTGATATTTTATATATTCCAGTTAATACTCCCGTTGGGAAACTTCCACGATATAGGCCTCTAGAAGTGGAAACTTCCATGAAATAGGCCTCTAGAAGTGGAAGCTTCGAAATTGTTTTTTATTGTTTCCTCATTTCAAGAGCCATTGAACTTATAGTAAGAGAAACATACACTGACCAACATTTTCCCCTTTGATGTAACTTGTGTCATCACACTATCTAAACTGAGGAAGTGAGATGGGGACTTAAATTAGGATTTTTATCTATTTTAATGTAGAATTATTAGAACTTCTGGAAAGGGGATCCTTTTTCCTTCGCAGGGGATGATTGCAAGAGCTGTGAATGGATGATGATTGATTCGGTTTCAAGGTTATTTAGTTGAATGTGAAAAAATGGCATGTAACAGATTGCCTCCTAAAGTACAAAGTCAGAAGCAATGGCTGAGGACTGAAGTGATTTATCATGTGAAAAGTTTAGATAAATAACAAACTGGTCAAGATCATCAATTGTTTGTTACAATACATTATCATGATGATATCATTGATGAGGTAGGCATACCCATACTCAACATATAATCCATTTTACATGTACCATAATCAAATTCATGTCCATTGATGACATATTGTGGACCCAGTCTTGGATGACCTTTGCATGACTATTTCCATCATACTTTTTCATCTTGTATGAATCTTGAAATCGCACCCCGAATGGATGAAACTAGATATGGGGTCTTCTACCTTGTCACTCAATAGTATGAGTCTAACCATGTGAATAGATGTTGTGAGTAAAACATGGTATACACCATCCGATTATTGGCCAATGATGTAAGTTGTTTAATAGACGAGAGGAAACATTGATAATGCTAATGGCCCTAAAGGTACCACAATACAACCTATGAGGTGTGAATGAATGAGTTGAAGTTGAACACCGCACAAAATCTTCTGGTCAAAGGCCAGTGATGAAACCTTATCCTTGAAAGAGAGGAAACTTTCCATTGAGGTATGCAAGATCCAAGGCACCGAAGGGAGTTTCTAAGTTAACTTCCTGGATAATGTGTTGATTTTGATAGGAAGCAACCTATTACAGGAGGTCTTGATGTATCCCCCATCAATGACGTGAAACAAATATCAAGGTTTGAGACAAAATGTTGATGATTAAGAGTTGGTTTAGGGGAGAAATACATGAAGGAAGGCTAAAGGTATTGTAGAAGATGTCAATTTAGGGTGGAATTTCTCTTGAACATATCAACGATAGTTATATGGAGTTGGTAGCATTGACTCAGAGACCCATCATGAAGGCTTTCATTAAGGTATGATCAACAGAGAGGCAAACAAATTCACCAACCCAAAAAAGTCATGAATGTGAGAGAGTGTCATGTTCAAGAGCGACTCGTTGCCATAAATAGGAATTATGCCATGTTTTCACAATTTCACAACCATTTATGTTCAATACCTTTTAATTTTTTAAGAAGATTGAGGCTGATAACATATGCTTGGTTTATAAGTTCATCCTTTAGAAAAATCCTTCTGAGTATTTTTAACAAACCCTGACAAGGAGTGGTTTGGTCTCATCATGCTCGATGAGTCCTACATTGTTTAATGGTTTAATGAGTCCAGCGAAGGTATAACTCAACTTATTTTTCATGTTACTTTAGAGAGTTTGAAAAAGAGGTGAAAAGGAAAACTCCAAGAGGTTCCTTTTCGTAAATTTTTCTCTTGGGCCCGAAAAGGCATAAAAAAATACCCAAGAGAACCCTTTATTCATGTTCAACTAAATTATTCCATTTTCATAAATATTCCATCTAGTCTGGAAAAGGGTTAAACTTATATTGGTCAAACAGATTTTCATTTACTTTAACGAGTTTGAAAAGACAAGTGCTCAGAAATATTGTCATGTTTTGGAAGTCTGAAAAGAGCTTAAAGAGGACTCCATGGGGTTCCTTTTTCATGTTGGACATTGGATGAACCAACACTCCCCATGTGTTTCATGAAATGGACTAACCACATATCATTGATCCTTATCTATGGTGATGCAATCATTGACTAACACCTGTAGGTTTTGGTCTAATGACAATAGTGATTCCCCAAAAGTGGTATTAGAGTGTAGGTCACGTGTTTGATACACACCCAGCTCCCATTGGGGGGGAGATTGTTGTAAATTGGATAAACCAATGATCCTCGTGTGTTTCACGACATGGACTAACCTCCTCTCATGGATCCTTATCTCTTGCGATGCGATCGTTGACTAACACCTATGGGTTTTGGTTTAACAACAATCGTGATTCCCAACATTTCATAAGTTTTATGAGACCGAAAAGGAAATAAAACTTTACTCATTCATCAAAATTACCCGCATTTACAATTTAAATATATATAAATTTCATCACGTTCTTTATTCATCATTTAACTTGCTCATAACACCATAAAAACGTCAAAAATACATGATATATGCTAAAATTAGGTAAAAAACATATCAAAAAAGAAAAATTAAACTAGTGATTTATTTTGACCATTAAAAGAGTCAAAAGTAAATTATTTCTTATCATTTGACATTTACCATTTTGAGAGTGCTCTGAGTAGTTTTTACCCTAATTTTTTATCAGAATATTGTGGCCGACCTGTTGAACTATTTTTGTTGTCGTCAATTCCAAGAGATTTATCTCTTCTCATCATTTTCACAGTTTTTTTTTTATCCCATGCATTTAACGGGAAATTTTTGGAGTTTTTAGAACTTAGAAATCACCCTTGGCCCATCACACTCTTCCTATATGGGGAGGTGTGATGGGTCAGTGAAATTCACACTGAAAAGTGCAGCCCTGTATATTTACCAAGAAGGGTAAGTGCGATGGAACATATTGTCCAAGAAAAGGTAGTGTGATGGGCACATTAAGGTTTCCAAAAATTTGATTTTGAGTTGTTTTTCTCCCAAAATGTTTACATAACTAATCTTATATTTTTTTCCTTGTCATCTACAGGAATTTTCTGAAGTGAAAATGGTTTTATCATGGAGAGAAAGGGAACATGTAATGTAATACATGATGGAAACAAATGACCAACCATAGTTCAGGCATTGAAAAACTATGGGATACTGAAGTTCTTTCATATTTCGAGCATGAGGGCCCAGTTGGAGTGTAGTATCTATAGAGCCTGGGACGTATAGGGAAATGTTTTTAGGATTGGTGAGCATATTGTCATAATATATGTTGAATACATTTATTTCCCAACAATACTTTCATGCAAAGGCGCTCCCATTTCTTTATCTGGATATAGGAGAGGTAGAGAGATAGTGGGGGATTATATTTCTATCCATTTTCAACCTCGCGCTCAGCCTAGCAAAGATGGGAAAATCAAGATTAAATATGTTTGTGAACTTCCCCTTAAGAAAACCCTATTCACCATTACATGATTGGTCAGTAGTGCTTCTCCTCACATGGCTACCAAGACTTAGATGAAATACACTTTGGAATTCCTAGCACTTATATTCTTCAACTGGTGTGAAGGTCTTTTGGTCAATGTGAGAGAACATCTCAATAGGGACATGACCGTAAGGTTAAATAACTTTAGGTATGGCTCTATCGTAGTATTGTTTTCTTTGCAGAGGGTAAAATTATTGTGACCTCAGTGGATATCTCGTGAGCTACTTGGACCTAGAGAGCCTTGCATAAGGCAATGGGTAGACTTGATGGCTCGACACAGAGGAGGGTCAATGATGGCATTCACTCCTAATTTCCTCAGTGTTGGAAATAATACTGAGAGGGGGGGTGAATCAGTATTATCACATTAATAAAACTTTTTCATTTCCAAACTCTGATTCATATATGCTACTTCCACAACTTCTTATGATTAAGTTAATTGATATTCAATGAGTGCATTAGAACATTATCAACCATATTATCAGTTAACAGATGCAGTAACATAGAATAGATCATCACACATAAGGCACACACATGAACACCATGATATAAGGTGGAAACCCAATGCGGGAGAAAACCACCTGCTGCAAGTCATCTCAATCTTCTTCTTAATAAGAAAATCTTTTTACAATATTTGTACTGGTGCAGCCTTATACCAGTACGGGAGCTACAACCCCCTTTGCTCTTGTACTAGCCGATCCATTTACTAGTACGCAGGCTACTACCTGCTACAATGCTCCAAAAGATTTCCTTTAGCTCTTGTACTAGCTTAGATACTAGTACGTAGGTGCTGACCTACAACCTTCTTGCCTCCAGGTACCATGTTTCATCAATTTTCACACTTGGATACACTGAAGCACAACACATAATCTGAAAGGGCCACATTTCATCCAATTTTCATACTGGACCCAATAACCATATGAAGCTCATAATCAAACAACCTTCTGAATCACCCAATCACTAGATCAATACATATACAATGAGAGCCATCAACCAGATCTAGTTCATCATATCACATAAAGATATAATCAATCACTTTTCAGACTGCTGTTACCAGAACATGATATCAGACATCAGACAAAACCCAGATCACAGAAATGATAGACATGTACAGCAAAGTAGATCTCAAGAGGGGTACGCAGCTTCACCCATATAACAGCTGCGTATAAGTACGCACTGTATGTAACTGTTTCCCTGCGTATGTGCGCACTGTGCCTTACTGTCTCCCTGCGTATGTGCGCTCTGTCTCCAATCAACTGCCTGCGCCCCTCCGCAACTGCAGTGCTTCTTCTCCTGCGTATCTGCGCACCTGCAGCGCTTCTGTGCTTGCGTATCTCCGCACTTTTCTTTCACTGGACCAGCGTACCTCCGGGTATAGATAATTTCGAGACTTCAAGAAGCAGATCATAGAGTGTTGTTGCTGATATTTATTGGACTTTTCTCATAATGTAACAACGTATCTCTATTGTAGTCATCTCTTCAGGTCATGTAACGACCTATGTTGGTTTCCCCACTATGCCTGGGATGAATGATGTTATCATATATTTTGGTGTATCACCATTATGATGGGTGATGGATGTATGTATTGAGTCTTTTTGGTGATAGGAAGGTCATTTATGATATATAGAGTCATGTTATTCTTGTAGAACATCTTTTGCAGACCTTTCTTATTGTCAGGGGGAGCTTGAGCAACACTATATAGCAGAACAGACATCTCAGCTTGTTCTCAGAAAGAGCTTATCAGATTGGAGCACCATGGCATATACAAAGGGGGAGTTCATTCAGAGACTTCAGCAGATCTGGTTTATAGTCACGGAGAGCATGTTCTTAGGGGGAGCATAACCCTTTGCCCTTGATGTCAAAGGGGGAGAATGATTCAGTGTTGTTGCCATCAAGTCCAAAGGGGGAGATTGTTGGCATTATGATGCATGTGTTGTACTTGATGGCAACCCTCTCATAGAAGATCATCAATCTCTGCTACTGTCCTGTTGTATAGTGATCCATCACTTGAATAGGTTGCCATCAAGGACAACACTTTAGCCATAATGCCAACACTCCCTCATGACTCTTGAGTTTCTACATGACTCTTAGACCTCCTAGTGACTCTTCACATTCCATGTGGGACCTTTGGGCTTCCACACATTTTACATTTTCCAATTTTCAAAATTACATAATTACATTCCACCAATAATGTGTTGAAAATACATAGAACAAAATAACACTCCTCTATTCACTCTTTTAGAAGCTATAATTTAGAAACTGTGACATGAGACTTCATTAAAATGTATCAATGCCAAGTTCTTCTCTTTGCTATTATGTCTTCAATTCTTCATGATAGATCTAAAATTTACTTTATCTTCACCCTCCAAAGGGTCTGGTTATTGTATTAGAACCTTCCAAGTCATATTGGTTTCCGTCTATCTGTCATAGTTCAGAGTTTCTTTATCTTCTACATGATGGTATCTTTATATCTTTTCTGCACAAGTGTCTTCTTACAACCTCTTCTTAATGATCTCCTTCAACATCAACTTCCATGTTAAGATGGTAGTACTTGCAAGTGAATTTCACTCTTGTAAAGACAATACCAGTCCCAAAATCACCTAGTCTACCTTGTTTTCTCATGCAAGATGTTGGCTGTGATGGGACAATGCATAAGGAATGAGAGAGAAGACTTCTTGGGTGCATAACGCAGATTCAGGAGGCAAGGGATGAAGGTATAGGCACTAGAAGTGTGCACTACATAATGTAAAGAGGGAGAGGGAAGTCTTGGTTGCAGATAGAAAATCCAAGAGACAAGGGTGACCAGGTTGAGGCATGAGGATGCACAGTGAACAATGCCTAAAAGGGATAGTCTAGGTTAAGTCCATGTTTCCACTGCAAGGGTCAAGAGATGGCCATACGTTCCACTGGGAGTGCACAATGTGAAACACAAGGTAGGGATGATCAAGTCTTGCGTAATGGGAAAGTGTAAGTAGAGAGGTTTGAGTGACTGTGGTCTAGGGATGCACAATGCACAATGAAGGGAGTTGTCCTTAAGATGGGGGCAGTGTGTAGTTTTAGGATACAAGAGTTTCTATAGTAAGGCTTGGAAGTATGTAATGCACTCATTCCTTGGATGAAATTTGAATGTGCTCATAACTTGCACATGAATGAAGAACTCCAAAATTGACTAAGTGTGAGATCAGTGAGACAAGAGAGTAAGAGTAAGAGAATACAATAGGTCTTGAACATGATCACACACGTACATAATCAAACACAATACCATAATATGAACACTACCCAAAACCAACATGTATACATTGAAATGACAATAAAATGATAGTAATATCCAAGTGCAACAGTTAGGGCACATGTCTTTATGACAGAAGTGTCGACTGCAATCAAAAGGTGCACTATGCCATGGGAATGTGTCCAATGCATGTTATTATGATAAATAGGATCAACTAATACAAGAGAGTGAACTGGAGCTACCTCTTAAAGGTTGGGCAGAGCTTCCTTTAACAAAAGATGACACTTCTGGCTTCTTTAGAAAGGAACTTGAACACTTTGAAAAACTTAGAGAACACGCAAGGAACAAATTTAATGAATCTAAACAAAAACTCACATGATCAATACGAGGCTCTAAAATTTGAATGTAGGAAAACTTTGGAGGGTTTTGTAGCAGCTACAACACTTGGCAATTCACTGGAAGAACCCCACTTCTTTGTTTAGGTCTAACTTTTTCTCACCAATTCTAGCCCTTCAAGAAGTATATATTCATTGTGTAGATCACCCAAACTTCCTTACTTATGTTGGTTATAGATGTAGTCTCCTCTATTCCCTTTTCCATCTCAAACACATTCACAAAAATTTCCCTACCTAATTATTTTGATTAGGGAGAAGGATAGTATATATTTGCGAGTTTAACATAATCGGAGTTTAAGTACCATCTATGGTGTTTCTTTGCTGCCAATAGGACTGTGCAGTGCCTCGGTGGAGTCACTTCAAGGAATCACAAGCATTTCTTCACTACCATCAGTCTTGTTCATCACCCTGGAAACATTTCTTTCTCCACCTCTCTACGCAAAAAATCCTTTCACTTCTTTCACCCTTTATTTATTTTCAATATGCTCATGGAATTTATTAGGTGTTTTATTTCACCAAGGTGGAAGAGGGATCCCAACTTATTTTATGTGAAAGAGAGGTTGTTCCTTTCTTTGTAGAGACTCTTATATATACCTCTGAAATTAGTTTGGTCTCTTTAATTTTCTCCTTTCCCTTCTCTACTTTATTGGATTGGCAAGTCAAAACAACATTTAATTACAATGTCAATTCAAGGAATGAGGAACCTAAAATAGATATGGGCATCGTGGTTCTGCTAAAAAAATTTCATTCGCAATGAATCATGTTTTCCATTCAAACATCATTGACCTTAAAGATGTTTAGACCCAAGTGAAGAAGAGGGACCAAAAGTCATCCAAGCATTGTTGGATGTCAGAACACCCTTTTAAAACTTTTCCCACATTTTCTCAAAGCAAAACAAAAATCTTTCAAGAAAACAATGTGGAAATGATAGGAACACAACATGATTCATGATATAAAATAGTAGTGAAAACAAGAGAGGAAAGCAATATTTACATAGGTAGAAATGCAACCTAAGACTGCTACTAAAAGAAATGTTTTAAATCTTAGCCATTGATGAGAATAGTCAATCCTGCCATCTAAATATTGAAGATGGTAAGTATGATGTCCAATCTTCTCATGGACAGTAAAGGATCTGATCCACAAGGATTGGAACTTGGTGTGTTTACCTTTCTCTTCATGGGCCTTGTCCCATTTCAAGACTTGGTCTCCAACACCAAACTCCTTATTCCCCATATATTTATTGTCAAACTCGCGTTTGATATGGTTTTGGTTCACAACAAACTTATCCTTTGTCTTATTCCTTTCTTCCTCTAGTGTGATAATGGTGTATATCCTGCTCTGAATAGTTGGACATGGTTTACCTATGGATTCCTAGGAAAGTTGTAAGGTCGAGACGTACAAGTTCGACAGGAGGATAACTTATTTTCCATACCTGAGGAAGTAAGATGAGGCCTTTAGTGAGGGCTTAGGGGTAACTCAGTCAGTCCATAATGCATTCACACATGAATTATGCCAATTTCTTTTCTCAGAGTAAATGATTTTCATTATAATGTGAATTAAATTCTTATTTGTAGATTCAGCTAAACCATTTCCTTGAGGATAATAGTTAGATGAATTTTTTAAAACAATATTGTTTTCCAATGCAAAATCATAAACTTTTAGTGAAAAAAGGTAAGTTGCATTTCCAAACACAAGTGACGTAGGAACGCCAAACCAGGTAATGATATTCTTCTCGATGAAGTGAATGAATTCCTGCTCATTCACTTGTGTAAATGGTAATTATTCGACCCATTGAGTGAAATAAATTGTGGCAGTTAATATATATCAATATTTATTTGATGAATGCAGAAATATCTCTTTCATAACATCTAATCCCCCAAGTTTTTTTGAGATCGCGCACACTCCTCTACTCCTGCCACCACCTGCTGCCTGTGACCTTGATTCGGCCCTTAGCCTCTCGGCATGGCCCCTCTGGAGGTTTCACTGGAGGAGGCAGTTCTTCAGCAAGCCTTCTCCGACCCGGTCAGGTCTTTGCCTCCATAGCGAACTCGCCCCACAATTTTGAAATTTGTGAAAAAGCTTGATGGGTTGCAGGAAGTATCTCTACCTCCAACCTTGCCTCGTGTGGCTGCCCTTGCCTTGGCAGAAAGAGGACTTATTGGAAAATTTATAGGACTCTGACCCTCTCCAAAAATAGTGCAGAGATGGGTGGAAAGGAACTGGTTAGATAAAACTCAAGGGAAAATCTCTATTAGATTTTGTGGGAAAGGATATTTTACATTTCATTTTGAAACAAAAGAGGATAAGGACTTAATCTTTCATAATGGGCCTTACTTCATGGATTCCAAAGGATTATATCTCAATAAATGGACATCGGACTTTGATCCGAAGTTGGACATACCTAGTGCTGTTCCTGTTTGGGTCCAGCTTCCTCACCTCCCCCTTCACTGCTGGGGAGATGAATCAGTGCATGCTATTGGAAATGTTGTAGGGAAATACATCGATCAAAGTGAACCTAAAGACAACATGCAGGCTTGTGCTCACATCTATGTAGAAGTCGATTTGGGCAAAGGACTGCCAGAAGCCATCAAGCTCAAGGTTGATGATTGGACTCATATTCAGCAACTTGACTACGAGCAGATCCCTTTCAAGTGCAAGGTATGTTATGAATATGGCCACTTTGCCAATCGTTGCACTAAAATTCTTAATGTTGAAAACACTCCACAAGAGAACAATGGGAAACAACGAAAAAAAAGAAAGCAGCCCCTAACCCTAAAACATCTCATGAAGCTGGCCCATCCTCTCGAACTCCCCCTAATTCTCCATCCTCATCTCCTCCACCCTCATCATCCCACCCACCCTTCTCCCTTGATCTTCGACCAGATCCCCTTCCCACCTCTCCTTCCTCCAATCCCTTCCACATCCTCTCTCCTCTCGAGGATAGCCCCACTCCTGTGATTCAATCTGACCCTTCAGATTCCCCCCTTCCTCTAATCATCTCCTCTTCCCTCCCGCCTAATCTCCCCCCTCTCAGAATCACTAGAAGCAATTCTAAGGAGCATGGTACCACCCTTGACAATCAAAAGAAGCTAGGAAGAAAATCTGCCAAACAGTACAGAGATGAAAATGCGCAAAAATATATAGCAATGTGTCTTCACAACCTCATAGAATCCTATATTTTTGGACAAATTGACAAGGACTTAGTAAACAAGGACCAAGGAGGGAGAGCAACTCCTCGCATCCCTCATCTGAAATGATGAAAGTACTCTCATGGAACAGCAGGGGATTAGGGCACCCATCCAAAACAAATGCCTTAAAAGATCTAATAAACCAAGAGAAACTAGATATTGTTTTACTTCAAGAAACAAAGTAGGGACAGTTAGAAATGAACAAAATTATTGAGTAGCATAAGCAATACAAAGGATGTGTGTGTGATTCCAGAGGATCCTCAGGAGGAATTGTCACGCTCTGGCATCAAGCTAAATGGAACAATACAACAGAAATAGTAGAACAACACTGGATTAAGATTGTCTTGAAGAACAACATGAGCAACCAACAACTAGTCATCTACAATGTCTGTGCTCCGAATCACTATAGGGATAAGGAAGTTTGCTAGGATTCCCTCAGCAACAATATAGCAGAAGAAGATAACAGCAACATAATTTTAGGTGGAGATTTAAATCTCATCCTGCATGCTAATGAAAAACGTGGAGGCAGCTTCTTCCTAGATCCTTTTAGATACCAGCTGGAGAATGTAATGTAACATGGTGACCTTGTCGATATAATTCCAAAGAATCGCAAATTCACTTGGAGTAGTTTTAGGTTGGGGAAAAGCAATATTATGGAAAGGCTTGATAGAATTCTAGTAAATGTGTCCCTTCTTTCCACCTTTACAGCCATTCATGCCTCCATTCTTCCCTTTGCAGCTTCAGACCATTATCCCAGTGCTTTAACCCTTGAATCTCACTGCACCCTGAGCCCTCTTCCCTTTAAATACAGCTCTTTGTGGAATGACATTGCGGCAACCAAAGAATTAATCTAGCAAACCTGGTGACAACACATTGAAGGTTCTCCAAGTTTCATTTGGGAAAGCAAACTCAGGAATGTAAAGAATTCTCTCAAGGATTGGGAAAAAACTCACTACAAAGAGTCAAAAACGAAGAAAAAAGAAGTGAAAGCTAAAATTGAAGATCTCCATCACACAATGGAAAAGCAAGAATACTCTCAGGTGGAAAAAAATCAAGAAGAAAATCTCTACAATCAACTATATAGCATCAAAAGAGAAGAGGAAGAGAAATGGCGAAAAAAATCGAGACAGCTTTGGTTGAAGAGCGGAGACAGGAATATGGCTTTCTTCCACAAGAAAGTCACAATTCGAAAAATCAGAAACAACATAACAACTATCACAGATAGCACAAGCATTCAGCATAAAAATCAAGTTGCCATCAAACACGCTGCTTCAGAACATTTCAAAGAACTCCTAATCGAAAAAGGAAAAGAAGAAGACTATGTTGATCTCCTACAGCATATGCCAAACAAGATCACTGCAGAAATGAATGAAAGACTAAGTGAAGAGATAAAGGAAGAAGAAATCAAAGGAGCCATCTGGCCCCTTCAGCTAGACAAAGCACTAGGACCAGATGGCTTCCCAATCTGCTTCTATAGGAAGCACTGGGAAATTATTAAAAAGGATCTCATCAAATTTTTTAAATGGATTCAGTGGAAAAATAAATTGGGAGGTTATACAAATTCAACCCACCTTTCCCTCATCTCCAAGGAGAACCGACCCTCTAATTTTTCCCGTTTCCGCCCCATATCCCTTTGCAATTCTTCTTATAAAATCTTTACCAAAATCCTTGCAACCTATCTCAAGCCTTTATTGCCAATGCTAATATCTAAAAATCAAGGTGGCTTCATGGAAAATAGGCAAATTTCAGATTCCATCCTCCTAGTTCAGGAAGCCATTCACTCAAGCCATACTAGGAATGAAAAGGGATTCATCCTAAAATTAGATTTGGCAAATGCCTTTGACAGGGTTAGGCACTCTTTTCTATTTGCTACTCTTCAACAAATGGGCTTTGCTTCTTCATTTCTTGACCTCATTAGAGCATGCATCTCTAGACCTTGGATAGCCCTCCTTGTCAATGGCAGGCCTAGCCCTGCCTTTCAATCTTCAAGAGGATTGAGGCAAGGCTATCCTCTTTCCCCCTACTTATTTATCTTAATGGTTGAGTCCTTCAGTTGCGCCCTTGATCATAAGCGGCAGGTAGGTCTCATTAATGGCATCAAATTTGAAGATGGAGTCAAAAACATCAACCACTCCCAATTTGATGATGACACCCTGCTAATAGGAGGAGCGTCTGCAATCATAGCTCGAAGATTCAAAGCACTATTGGACAAATACATGAGATATTCTAGGGGCATGATAAATCATCTCAAAAGTTGCATATATGGCTAGCATGTGTTGGGACTCAGAAATGTCATATTTTCATCCACCTTTTTCTTACATCTCATCATCCCATTAACCTTTTATCATATCATTTTCAGACATACATTTGGGTTTCACCTTCTTATTTTCCATTTTATTCATTTTTGTATTACAAGTGAATTTATGATTAATTATTAGAAAATGTACATATTTTTATATATATCTCAAGAATATGTGAGTTTGTGATGTGTATGAAATATGTGAAGAATTAATTCCAAGAAGACTTATCCATATCTCCTCCACCATATTAAGGAGATAATTATGCAAGCCTATTCCTAAGGACAAAATCATGGAGGATTTGGTTGGCATATCTTATCCAATTCCTAAGGACAAAATCATGGAGGATTTGGTTGGCATATCTTATCCAATTCCTAAGGAGAAAATCATGGAGGATTTGGTTGGCATATCTTATCCAAGATATGTGAAAGATTTATGGAAGATTCAAAGGGATCATATTTTGTAATAATGGGAAAGTAGTTAAAAATGCTTGAGAGATTTGTGGGATCATATTTTGTAATAATGGGAAAATAGTTAAAAATGCTTGAGAGATTTGTGGGATCATATTTTATAGCAATGGGAAAGTAGAGAGATTAGTGGATGATCATTATACTCATCCCATTGTATAAATAGGAGTACAATGTCATCCATTTCTAATCTGGAAGTTTTTGTAATCTTAAAATTTTGGAGATTTTCAAATAAAGGATCATACTTCAATTTTGCTTCTACATCTGAGTCTCCATTGAAGTGGTGTGCTGGTGGAGTTATGGAGGGCCCCCATGGCCTCACTTGCATGCTTATTTGTTTATAATTTACTTTATGTTTTTGTTTGATTTCAGCTTTTAATTTCTTATTAGATGTTCTAATGTTGGAAGAGATCTTGTAGAATATGTTCTTGTAAGAGAATCATAGAACTCAGACAATTGTTAGATCTAGGCTTGATTAGTCATTGAAAGAGATCTTAATGAATATGTTCCTGTAAGGAGACTTTAAGATCTTGGACAAATTAGGAATATTTCTAGATCTATATATTTTAGATAAGCACTTCTAAGTTTACCTTCCCAGGTTGACATTAAATTAAGCTCTAATTTGCATATGCATTTTAGACCACATGTTTTGGCGCCGTTGCTGGGGAAGTGCAACTAGAAGGATTTAGTCTTTATTTTATGCATTTGTTTTAATGGACTAATTTGTGGAACTTGGTGACAGCAGGTTCGTAAAGCAGTTCAAAGTTTGGAGAATTTTTATTTCGCACATAGTTATTTTAAATTCATCTTTTATTTTAAACCCCCCATTTCTCACTAATCCATCTACGGATGAGGGCTTTGACAATGTTGAACAGGTACTTCTTGGAGAGCAAGGACAATAACCTTGAGCCAACTCTAAGATAGGATTCTCACATACTTGCAAAACATAATGTAAAATTTTTAAATATTGATGTGAGCATGTTCGATTTTTTAGTCCGTAGATGGCTTCACTGGAAGCATGCTTTTACTTAGAAAATAAAACATCTTTTCAGTTAATGTAGAATATATTAGAAAAATAAAAATGAGATCTCATTAGAAGTCATTAGAAGTCATTTTTAGTCTTGTTTTCAAAAAATAAATCATCATGAATAAATTCAGTGGCACATCTTTGCATCTCTATGTCTTGTTTCTGTATCACGGGTGAGCCAGGAGCCTGATTATTGGAAAGCCTTGTCTTCCGAGAGTCTAAACGCCCCCGTGACATTGCAGAAAGAGTGTAGATAATGCAAGGTTTTGTCTCAAATCTTAATTATGTTTTATCCATCCACACTAACCTGCATAAATAAAAAAAATCAAGAGATTAGTATGCTCTCTTCCTGTGCTTCGTGCGATCTAGAAGATCATAAAATCTATTGATTTATTTCAAATAAAAATACTCTTGCTGGAGAACTAATCTGCAATGCGAAAATAAAGAATTTTGTGAGTAAGTGAAAGATCATCTTAAAATTTCAATAATGAGCTCACCCTCATAATCAATTTCTCCATCCTCAAGATCTAATTCATCTTTGGAATCAAGGGCCATGACAACACATTCATTGTGATTTTCTACTTCTCCACATTACATATTTCTTCTATTCCCATCATGATCATCTTGGTTGACTGTCTCACCATCATTATCATTGACAATCCCTTCAACTTTACGGTTACCTTGACTGCTGCATCTTTCAGAATGACCCACGATAAACATGGGATTCACAGACATATATCCACCTTGAGGAAGAGCTTGGGATATTTTCCGAGGGAAATATCATGTGCTACTGTAAGCAGAAAGTTAATCCGGGAACGTATTGATGTAGCTGTGTCATTTACCATATCTTTTGATAATTCTAATGAGAGTTGTGGCAGCACATTGGCTACAAGTGACAATAGCGTGTACCTAGATTTCTCAAATAAAGTCCATGCCACAGCAGCACCAACAAGGATACGTAGTGATGTATTTCTTCACCTCCATAACATCAAATCATCAACGATTCCTCCTCCAAGAATTTCAAGAACACTCCTTTGTCTATTGAAGAGCCGAGATGGGTTCTTTTGATCAGTGGGCAATGTGGAGGTTGTCATCTTACCATTGGCAGAATTTTTTGACATTATCTTATAGATCTGAGTTGTTTCCTCTGTCTGGATCAAAATGGTAGAGAAGACAAGTTGAATTAGATAGCTTGACAGTAAGATCTGTCACTAAAATTACTTGGTTTATACTTCAACTGGGAACGAATTGTGGTTGCAGATCGCTCGAATATTAATGTTAGTTTATATTACTTTTTAATAGAATTTGTTTTTTTTTGTTGGTTTCTTTATTAAAAAAATTTGTTTTTTTTTTTATTTTGTTATAAAAAAAAATGAATTTTCATTCTTTTTGTTTTTTTTAAAAAAAATAAAATAAAATAATAATAATCTTTTTTTTTTCACAAAATTCATTTAGGTCTGAAAATAAAAAAATGGAACACTTGGAAACAAATTTTGAGGATCGATTTATCAAACATTTGGAGGATTCTATAAATAATGATTATCTTGTTTCAATAGCTTCAAGTTGGCATTAAATATTCTTGTTGAATGCTTTTATATCACATACTAATATGCAGAACATAACAGATCTTTCTAATGCCAATGTTTTTGCCGAGCATATTTCATCTGACACAAACAGGAAGTATTACTTTTCATGGTTATTTTAAGAATGGATTGATTTTAATATCATGATTAAGTCAACTTCAACACTTTGTTTGTCCTTAATCTATTTTATTTGGTATGAAATTTTTGCATAAGAATCATGAAGGAAATGGCCATTTCTTCTTGAACACACTTATGTTTGCTTTCTGCCAAGTTTTTTTAACAGGTTACAGGATAATCAAGTGATCATAAGGAGATTACATTTTGATGACAATTGGTCTTCTAAAGACTACAATTCATGAAAAATTCTAAAGACAAATCCAACTCCACAACCACTACCTTGCACCTCCCTTTTTGCAGTAGATTTTGAATTCCACCAATCGTAAATCCATAAAGCATGACATTTCCATATCCATTTTTCGCAAAAAGAGTTCATCTTCATATACCATGCATTTTTCACGACTTCATACCTTTTTTCCTTCTAGTTTTCCTTTTAAATAAAACTCATTCCCTTTCCATGATTACAATGCCTTGTTTTCCTCGCCATGCTGATCCACACTGCTTGTCCGTGAGTTCTTTCCATTATAGTCCTACCAAATCTTTTTGTACAAACTCGTGTTGACTGATGTGGGATTCCTTAAGGCCCACCTTTCAACAAGTCTTGCCCATCGAAATTAGCACCTTATCTGGGAAATAGACTAGAGTTCCTTTAGAGTACCTAGAGGCTTGCATGCCTTAATGGCAAGTTCTCTCGCTAACGATCATGGGAATACATCAATGTCCCTTGATCTTCAGATCTTTCAAGTGGCTCGACCTCGACACATCCATTCGCACTTCGCAAGATGTACTCCGGTACCTTGGAACTCATTGACATCAATGATGAGTTGCCTCACATTGGTTAACGACATACATCAATGGCCGGTAATCCAATGATTTCTATTCATGCTCGACATCGACACATTCATTCACATGTTTAGAATTGTACCATCAGGTTTGTAGCGGGTGAAGACTATACACTTTTTCATGACTCCTTTAGCAGTTACAGTAGTATGCATTCTGATCTATGAGAGTACCACAGTTCCACTTTCAGCATTTATCTTTTCCATGATTCAGCATCAATAGTTCATATTCTTTCATCTCCCAGGATCCAGTTACAACAACATCAATCACATTTTCCTGATCCAACAGCAGCAGCAGCTACATTCCTCTTGCATAGTTCATAATTCTTGGGTAAGTAGCAGTATGTTGTTTTCTAATCTTTAAACATGCAATTCCTTATATGCTAACTTGAATATCTTGGAAAATTCCCTCACCATGCTACATTTCCTTTCATAAGCCATGTCAAGTTGCATGAAGACATGCAACCAATTCGGTTGAGGGGGGGGGGAACTATATTCACTTCCATGATTCCATTTCTTCACCACACTACATATTCACTTCCATGATTCCATTTCTTCACCACTATCACTCCATTTTTCTCATTTACCATTCACCAACATTTATTTCCCAATGATACTTTGTTGCACTTTGCTTCATACGTAATATTGGTATGCTTCATTAATATTACAAAAGGGCTTCCTTATGCACATTGATAGCTTATGATTTCTAGTGAGTGTTTACATTATTATTGAAGAAAAGAGAACATAAAACAAAATGAATGTTGTTAACACAAGAACCAACATTCTTTGTATTCATGGTTGTCACACAAGAACCAACCATAAGAAAATGTAAATTATTACTCATGTCTTTCACATATCCTGGAAACATTTATTATTAAAATACATCATCATGTAAAGCCAAAGTTCAAGATGCCAAATGCTCTTAAAGAGACCCATGCATGGCTGCATGAGGACATGCAACAAGTTCAGTTGGAGAGGATGTTGGGACTCAGAAATGTCATATTTTCATCCACCTTTTTCTTACATCTCATCGTCCCATTAACCTTTTATCATATCATTTTCATACATACATTTGGGTTTCACCTTCTTATTTTCCATTTTATTCATTTTTGTATTACAAGTGAATTTATGATTAATTATTAGAAAATGTACATATTTGTATATATATCTCAAGAATATGTGAGTTTTGTGATGTGTAGGAAATATGTGAACAATTAATTCCAAGAGACTTATCCATATCTCCTCCACCATATTAAGGAGATAATTATGCAAGCCTATTCCTAAGGAGAAAAGCATGGAGGATTTGTTGGCATATCTTATCCAATTCCTAAGGAGAAAAGCATGGAGGACTTGGTTGGCATATCTTATCCAATTCCTAAGGAGAAAATCATGGAGGATTTGGTTGGCATATCTTATCCAAGATATGTGAGAGATTTATGGAAGATTCAAAGGGATCATATTTTGTAATAATGGGAAAGTAGTTAAAAATTCTTGAGAGATTTGTGGGATCGTATTTTGTAATAATGGGAAAGTAGAGAGATTAGTGGATGATCATTATACTCATCCCACTGTATAAATAGGAGTACAATCTCCTCCATTTGTAATCTGGAAGTTTTTGTAATCTTAGAATTTTAGAGATTTTCAAATAAAGGATCATACTTCAATTTTGCTTCTACATCTGAGTCTCCATTGAAGTGGTGTGCTGGTGGAGTTATGGAGGTCCCCATGGCCTCACTTGCATGCTTATTTGTTTATAATTTACTTTACGTTTTTGTTTGATTTTAACTTTTAATTTCTTATTAGATGTTCTAATGTTGGAAGAGATATTGTAGAATATTTTATTGTAAGAATCATAGATCTCAGACAATTGTTAGATCTAGGCTTGATTAGTCATTGAAAGAGATCTTAATGAATATGTTCCTGTAAGGGGACTTTAAGATCTTGGAAAAATTAGGAATCTTTCTAGATCTATATATTTTAGATAAGCACTTCTAAGTTTACCTTCCCGGGTTGACATTAAATTAAGCTCTAATTTGCATATGCATTTTAGACCACACAGCATGCCTCAGCCCAAACTCTTCAAAACATAGCCAACATATTTGGGGTGCCTTGCAAGTTAAATTGGCACCACTTCAGCTATTTGGGAATGCCAGTGAGTATAGGACCCACAAGAGCTGAAATATGGGAAACAAATCTAGATAAATTGTAAAGAAAAGAACAGAAGTGGGGATCCACTTGGCTCAACCCAGCTGGCCGATTGGTTCTCCTTAAATCAGGCCCTTCTTCTCTTCCTCTATATCAGCTCTCCCTTGTTCAGGCCCCAACCTCCTTTCACCACAAAATGGAAAGTATCCTCAAGTATTTCCTATGGCAAGGACGGAAAAATGACAAAAAAAAAAATTAACTTGGTAAGTTGGAAGCAAGTTATCCAAAGCCAAGAAAAAGGAGGACTTGGAATCATATCTCCAATGCTCACAAACTTAGCCTTTGGTGGCAAGATAGTATGGAGAGTTATCAAGGAACAACAAGCTTGGTGGAAAAACGTTATTGAAGCCAAATATCTCAACAGCCCAAGGCAACAACTTCTAGCAAGTGAAATACCCACCAGATGCAGCACAAGAATTTGGAAACTTTGCAAAAAAGTCATCTCCTTCATGGCACAAAATGTCTCTAAGGTCCCCAAAGGTGGCAGCAAAATCAACATTGGAGCAGATAAGATTATGGGGAACCAGCCAATTAGCAGCCAACGAGGTATGGATCCAATTCTCCTCTTTCTTCAAAGCAAACGAATATACTGCTTAGATCAAATTTCTTAATGGGATATAAATACTCAGGCTTGGAAGGGATGGAGCTTCCCTCCCATCACTGAAAACCTCAAAGAGAACCTTGACAGTTTTTAGATCCATCTTCACAACATTGCTCCTATTATTAAAAATGGAATTGATGGCTTCCGATGGGATCCCACTGGTTCCAGTTACTCAATTCAAGTAGGTTATCATTATTTTTGTAGCAGGGACTATCCGGCTCCTCCATGGATGTATTGGAAAATAGTATAGAAATCTAAAGCCATCCCTAAAGTAAAATTCTTTATGTGGACCTTCTTAAATGGGAAAACCCTCACCTCAGATAATTTGCAAAAGAGAGGTATTGTTGGGCCCTCTTGATGCCCAAATTGTCAAGAGGTAGAAGAAACTATCTAGCACCTATTCATCCCGTGCCCCTTTGCAATCTCTTGCTGGAATAGCATTGCCCCAAATGGCCCTCTCACCTGGAATTCACAATTCTCCATTGGTGAAGTCTTAAACAATTGGAAGAAAATCTACCCCTGGAAGCCCAAGAAAAACAATATCGCTAAGAGGGTGTGGGATGCCCTCCCATATGCTCTCTTATGGAAAATTTGGCTTGCTAAGAACCACAAGGTTTTTAGAGATCAGGAGACCTTAACCAAACATCTATGTAGCAAGGCTAAAAGTCTCACGATAGAAAACATTGCTTCCAAGAACACAAAGAAAATTGATATTGCTATCCTTTGTGTAGAAGAAAGAGACTTTATTAGGAGCTTGATAAACAAGAGTAGTAGCCTTCCAACAGCAAACATCTACAACAATTCAACCAGCACTCTCAGCCACAATTGGAAAATCAGATTTAAGCAGGATGAATTTACAGAATGGCTTCGCAACAACAACTCTCGCTCCCTTTTCTTTGATGGTGCCTCCAAGTCAAATCCGGGAGCGGTGGGGGCAAGGGGAGTAATGTATAAACCCAATGGAGACCCCTTAGTAACCTTTGAGTGGGGATTGGGAAACCTTTCTAATAACAGAGCAGAGGCCCTGGTGCTTTATCAAGGCCTTCTCCAGCTTCAAAATCATGGAATCAGGAAAGCACTAGTCTTTGGAGACTCTGCTATCATCATCAGTCTTATGAAAAGTAAGTGCAAAGCCTCCAACACCTTCATTCAACAAACCATCAACAGATGTCAAACCATAATCAGCCAAAATTGGGAACTTAAATTTTTCCATATTCTCCGCACCATAAATCGAGAAGCTGACAAACTTTCCAGTCAAGCGTGTATCCAAACTAAAGGAAATATCCTCTGCAAGAATGAGGATCTTTTTCAACACCTCCCCTGATCTTTCTCATGATTTGTGACAATCCTCTAAAGCTTGGAACTTGCAGAAACTTCAAGGCGTATCCTGACAAGATCCAAGGCAATCTCGATGTGGTCAATTCTTTGCCTCTGAATTTCTTACCTCCTAATCCTGCAAACTTCATAGCTATATTGAAATTTGGTTGCCCTTGTGAAATCCGTGAATCCTCCATCTCTCATCACGTGATTCTGTCCTCCCTCTCTTGTGGCCCACTCACCATAAATATCTGGGTGCTATTGCCTCATCTCCACACCTTCTCTTCTATCAGTGCTTGCTCTGCTGCTGCCATGCTCATTTTCAACCATTTCCACCCCTCATCACCTGCATCTTGTGCCAGTTCCCCCTGTTTTCATTCTTCAATTTAGAGTATTACTCTCAGAAGCCTATTTTATTGTTTTCCCTTTGTAGCAACTCCTCCCCTGCTCCACTTGTTGCTGTTGCTCATCCTGTGTATTGTTGGCCTTTGTTCTCTTCCCTGCCATTCCTCAACCTTCTTTTCATTCTAGTGCTCCCCCTTGAGCTAAAGCAGTTGAGGACCGTGTTTTGTCCTCTGTCATCCAGTAACCAATCCTCCCACTTTCCAAGTAGCTTACCTGCTCCTCCCGCTTGTTCTCCCTATTCTGGAAGTTTTCATCTCCCTTCTCTCTTTTCCCTGAGCGATTATCTTTCCCTCTCCTCTATTCTACTGACCTTCTGTCCTGACATTTTTGCAACGGTTGGTTCAGTTCTTTCTTGGTGCAGTAAATCCCTACCTCCCATGTATCATCATGACAAAGATAAGGATTCTCAGATGGCTCGTAGTGAAGATTGCCTGCACTACCGAGACCTCCAGGAAGAGCTTGAATAGATCAGAGCGCACCAACATGTTCTGGATGAAAAAATTGATTCATCCACTAGGTTAATCAATGCAAAATATGAAGCTGAATTAAATATTTTTCTCCATCATGTCTCCTCCATGCAGGATCAATTCAATGCCTTATCCAACACTTGCGCTCATATTCAAGAATCTATAGATATTCTTAAATACATGATGGAGAAGCTCAATGCTCCAAGCACTAGCTCATCCAGCCTCAAGATCGCTAAAGTGGATAGCAAGCCGGATGAATCTACCGCTCATCAGATTAGCCACATCAATATAGACTAGGATGTTTTGTAAACACCGTCTACTCCTATTTCAGTTTGTCAGAATCTACTCTTGTGCTAGTTTCCTTCAAGTCAGAAATGACAGTAATTTAGCGAAATTTTGTAATGTAATCCATCTTCAAGCTCAGCCTTCGAGCTCTACTCATGTAACTTAGGATCTTAGCCTCCCAAAATTTTTTGGAATATAATCAGCAACCGACTTTGTTAGAAAAAAAAACATCTAATCCCCACTGTTGAAATGGTTCTTCAATAGTAATAGGCTCTAATGGGGCGATCGATCTCCTATTGTGGCCAAAACATATTTGACATACAAGACATTTACGGGCATATGTGTGTGCATATTTCAATAATGCAGGTCAATAATATCTAGCTTGCATGACCTTTTGAGTTGTAGTATGACCCACATAATTTCCACCAATCTGGAGATTCCAAGAATTTAAGTAAGACACCATTGTGGTGCTTTCACAAAAGCACACCATGAACAAGTTGATAGGATAAATCTTTGAGATGAATTTCCCCTTTCTATTTCGCTGATAATTGCAAGGGAAAGGTGCCTTGTTCCATATACTACCACGCATAATTGTACCTAGAAGTGGTTGCATTTATAGGGGTAACTTGATAAATGTTGTACATATCAATTTATTGTTCCCAACCAAAAGAGTCATCTTTTGGTGAGTTCATTGCTTCTACTACAAGATGGCAAAGATTGTGGCTTTTAATTGTGTGAACTGGCTTGAATTCTAAATCATATTATCTTCAACTCGTCATCCAGTTCTCCCTCCTTTCATCCAACTCTTATTTTACAAAAAGTTATCTAACTGTTGGGTGTGGAATGAAGATGATAACATGACTTTTGAAGAGGTAAGGCCTAAAATGCTTCACCGCCTTGTAAACTGCATAGGCTTGTTTATCTATGTCAGGATAGTTTTATTTTTATACCTATAGTCCAACGCTCATAAACGAGATTAGTTATTTATTGTCTTAATTGTCTTTTTGAGTCAAAAAAGTTGTGGTTGAAGTATTAGAAGCAAAGGTATATAACTAGAAATCTTTGTTAAAGTATGGGTTATATAATGTCAGGGCCTCATCTATCACTTGTTTCATTTGGGAAAAAGCATCCTTTTTCCTCTGATCTCATTTATGTTAGTGTCTAGGATTCATGAGTGATCAAATGGTCTCTTTCATGTCTTAGGTGCAGTTATAAGGTCAAATTTTAATGTCTCAATAGGTTTTCAAATAAAAAATTGGTCAATAGTTTAGCTTGTTTAGGTGTTTTCCTTCTTCCATCATGATTAAGGTTTTAAAAAGTCATTTTGGTACCACCATCATGATTGGTCATGAGTCATGAGTCATGGATAGAATCATCATGTCAATTATAATCGCATGATCAAATTCATGGTTTCATGGTCAATTAAGTGTCATGATGGAGTCAAACCATCAAAAATCAAATAGAGGTCATGTCACACTTAGGTCATCATGAATGGAAGAGGAAATTTTGTAAAAAGGTTCTAAGTGATGGTTTTAAGTGTTTTGTGGCATCAAAAAGTAATAATGCTCATAAAAATCTCAAAAGAACAAGGTTCAAACATGCAAAGTCATTCTTGGAAAAGAAAAAGTGGGTCCCATCCTCACTCAAAAGAGGTCAACTCAGTTCATAAAAGGAAAAAAGACAAAGGATAAATTCATTGGAAATCATACACCCTCCTACACTCTTCATACACAATCTCCCACACTTTTCCACATCAAATTCCTCATTTCATCACTTTTTCTCACAAACCCTAGTCCCTACTATGCATTTCTAGACTAGGACTGTATTTCCTAGTTTTTCATTCTACCCATCACCCAAATCCAAAAATTCCACTTCCCCTCACTCCATAAAATCCATACCTATCTCCCTAAATTTTCCTAGGAATTTAGAGACCCCCTAACCCGTTCATCTCCCTCAATTTCAAAAATTTCCCAAATCCCATGTTTTTTCCCTACACCAAACCCTAATTTCCCCTCCCAATGAGCTAGGGTTTGCTATGGATTCTAAGACTACTGAATAGAGGAGACATAAGGGATTTCATATTAGTAGAGGTATGAGCCAAATTCAGCACATGACATCATGTCTTCACCATTTCTCAAGAAATCATTCCAAGAGACAAATCATTTGACACACATTAGGACAATCTTACTTCAAAATTAGTTTCTGAAGTAAGGAAGATTAATTTGGAAAACATGAAAGATTTTTTTGTCAATAATAAACAAGGGACAAAAACCTCCTTCATTTTATTCACAAGTGTTATTATTTGGGAGAAGTTCCCAAAATACAGTTGCTACAGGAGAATTTCTGCATTTCTGGAGTAGTCTTGGGAGAATGAGTTTTTATGAGCCTTGGAGAGGCCATTTTGCATTCTTAAGTACTCTATTGACAATTAGACATCCTAATATTTCCAATGGTACCTTCAAATATTGATTTGGAGATTATGGTTAGAAATATTTTGGGAATTTCTCCACCACTAAATTATTTGAACCTAAGAGAGGGGAAATGGTTATTTGGTCTATATGTATCTATTTTTTAATCAGAGAACAGGTTGGACATCAGTGAGTAGAACTCTTGGAGCTTGTACTACATCAATTTTGCAAATATTCAAAGGACAGTTGCAACTATTATTCAGGAATTATTATGTTGGGAGTTTGTGATAATGTTTTCTCCCAATTATAATCTTATACTAATTATAATTCCATTCTCTTTCCATGCTTATGCTTTTCAATGATTTTCCTTTAAAGGTTATAAACATAATTTTTAGTTTTAAGCTCTATTTTGTTAGGAACTTCATGTTTATGTCTCTTGTCTTCTGATAAATGAAATCATGCTTGCCATCCTCATTTTGATCTTTATTATTCCACCTTGCACTACATTGACAAAATGCCTAAGTATCACAAAATCATACCTACACCCCTCCTTTATATCTCTTGCAGCTGAAACCTTTGATCTTTTGACCTAGTTCCCTGATTCTCACTCCTGATCTAAAAAAACCCTAAACTTTTCCAAACCCTAGAGCTAAAAATCCCATTCTAGTCATCACTGGTTGTGAATTCATAGAGAGATCCCTCTCTGGTTTAGTAGGGCTAGTTGTTGAATCCTAAATGGTTTGAGGTTACCTCCTTCGATGTCCCTTCTCAGCTTTGGCATATTGTGGAGGATAACATTTTGGCATTGTTGCTAGGCAACGAAAGATCATATTTTCCATGGGTGTGAATGACAAGGATTAGATCTGATTGTTGATGCGCGACAACAATTAGGCATAGTAAAGGTTGAAATATCCAGCTGGTGACTCCAAGGTCTCAAAACAAATTTTCATAAGGACAAATTTCATCAAAGAAGGATGGGAAAACAACTTGTGAGGGTCAGGTACTTAAACCTGAATTCTTTGCAGTATATAATTTTTTGTTGTATCAAGTGCCTCTTATTTTTTCCTGAGTACATTAAAGAGATTTTTTCCAATTTGTTTAATTCCAATATGAATTGCAACATAGTACATAAGTCCCCTTTGATAGTTTTATGTCATCCTATTGAAACTACAAGTACATATCTTGGTTGTAATAGTACCCCTAAAAAAATTCAGATGACAATCATAGTCCATCTGAGATAGTTTACTCTCAAACAAAAGACATGTTTGTTTCTTGGTATGCTCCATTAAAACTGTCAACCCCTTTGCATGAGTTATCACAAATTTATGCTCAGAGACTACCCAAATTTGAAAGTATAGGTAATATTACAGCCAGGCAGCATGTTAGTAGAGTTGTTGATTCTATGGATTTGAAGGAGGTTGATTATGAGGATGCGAAATTAAGGTTGTTTTCTCAAAGCCTTATGGGAGAAGTCAGGACATGGTATAAAAGTTTGGCAGCTGGAAGTATTTCCTCTTTCTAGCAGTTTGAACATGTTTTCTGCAGCAGATGGGAGGTCAAGGTGAACCCTTTATAGATCATGGACGAATACAAGAACCTAAAGAGACAGTCTGACGAATCGGTCCATGAATTTTCTACACGTTTCAACAGAGTTCACAATTCCATACCTGCAGATATAAAACCTCCCCCAGGTTTAACTATGTTGCATTTTCCGGATGGTTTTGAAGCTGAGATTGCTTATCACCTTAGAGAGAGGAACCTTACTACTTTGAAGGACATGCAAAAAGTTGTGGTTGATGTGGAAGAGAATTTGATGATAAAAAGGGCCAGTATTAAAGTTGAAAGGAAGGAAGGAATAAAAGAGGATATTCCTCCATTGTCGGATCATAAGCTGGACATAGTAATAAAAACCATGGGAATATCGATAGAAAATTTAATGCTGCAAAATAAACTCATAGCTACAAAAAAAAAATAAGATCTCATACTCAAACAAATTTTCTGGAAGAAGAAGAAGTTGTTGGCCCAAATTATTTCGTTGTTAACTCATGTTGTCATGAGCTAAAAGCTGATAATTTTATGTATTCACTTGAGGACATTCTTGAAACTGGATTTATAGGTCAACATGAAGAAAAACAATCTTATTTATCAATGTTCATGTTTGATGACGTTTTTCCTAAACTTGATTTTCCTAAGTACGATGAGAATTGTTGAGATATTTAATAGGTGTATTAATTCTCCTGCATCTATATGTCAATCTAGGCTCGTAAACACGAGTTGTACCACACTATCTAAATTTAGTTCTTGCTCAGATTTCTAATGGTTTCCTTTATGAAATGAGTTAGCTAAATCTAGCGCACAATTCATCAAACCCTAGCTAGCAGAATCAATAATAAAATTCTAACTTGAAACTCTTAATGAATCTATACTTAAATGAAATCCCAATCTGAATCACAAGATATATGCTAAGCAAAAAATTCTAATTAAAACACTTTACCAAATAACTCAGATCTCATGAAAACCCTAAGAAACCCTAATTTTGTTACCTACGCTACTCTTGAATGGAAAGTTGGAAATTCTAATCTACTTCAAGCATGTTCAGAAGGCAAGTAAACTTGAAACTAAACTTTCTAGAGGTAACTTAAAATCTGTGATAAGCTTCACTCTTGGACACAACTTGGAAGAATCTCTAACTAAAAACCTATTCAGTCCTCTTGTTTGTTTAACTAAGTAAGAATCTAAATCCCATACCTGAAATTAAAAGACACCATAACTTCAAATCAAAATACAATCTTCTAGCATTCAACCATCATGAAAGGAAAACGTAACCCAATGAAATACCAACTCTCCTTGTCAAACCAATGAAAGCTTGTCTGTAAACTTATAAAGTTAAAGCTATACTCTGTTTCACACCCTTAACTAGGCAACTTGATCTCTCATACTAATACATATTCCTAATCTATCATAACCTTAAGAACAAGCTTCAAGCCTTAACTCTATTCTTAAGAATGACCACAAATAAAACAACTATAAATTGGTATCAGCCACACAAAACTGTACTCAGGAAACTATCCTACAGTTGCATAAATCTCAAAGAAAACTTATTCAAAATCTCAGCAAACCAACACTCTGCAACCTAACTTCAAAATCAAATAAAGCACACCTTTGATGGAAACTACCTTAGGCTGGAAGCTTGGCACTCAAAATGAAGGGAAATCACACTAGAAAATAAAACTAAATTGTTTACTAAAATTGATCTGTAATTTTATTGAGTATCTATTTGAGAAATAAGACAAGGTCAAATGATGTTAAGCTAACTTAATCAATCAATATGGAAAGCAATATTTCTATAACACACACATCTATGAAAATAATCTGGTAGGAAACCAAACAATTTGATCATTGAAAGAAGTAAGCAAGAGTGATTTATTCAGAATAAAATGAAATCCACTTCAATGCATAATTAAACTCAAACCATATCAATCCTGAATACTCAATGAATTATCTCAACTTCTGTTTGAGGGTTGCTCTGCGTTTTCATCAGATGGACCAGCTTACCACAAGCATTCAGTTTATGATATGATTAAAACAAGTTTTGATATAACTACGATAGCACAATATGGGTAATACAGTTTGTGGTTTTAGAGAACAGAGTATGACTCTACCTTAGAAATAGGAGTGTTAATCACATGAGAACCATACATTCAAATTGCTGGAGTAAAGGATCTGAAAACACATCACACAATCAACATAATAAAATCATTTCAAATTCAATAGAAAGCTCAATCAACATATAAACAATTGAAAAAACTAGAGATAAATGAAAAACAATTATGACTATCACACAACTATGTTCATAAGAAATGATACAAAGCTGATCCCAGAGAGTGGTGGGTCTGGCCACACCTGGGGGATTTCTTACCTACAGGAAATGAAAAGCTTCAATCACAGTTAATTCATGAATTCATAGTGAGGCATCCAACAATTGATCTGAACTCAATACATTGCCATCATAACAATCTTTTAACTAAAAATATGTGTCTGGAGATAAAATATACAAATTATAGTATATCCTTCTGTTCGCTCCCTTCCTAACTATTACAGAGCAGCCTTTATAGGAATTGACTTGGTTAAAAAAAACTAAACGATACATATCAAATTCTAACAACTCGACTAAATTGGACTTCCAGATTAGATCGTTGGAACAACCTATTCGATTTTAGCATAACAAGCCTTAACTATCCCCAAGATTGGTACCAACTAAATTTAGTGAGGATAATGGAGATATTTATCATGGTAGAGGTTGAACTGGTTCGAGCATAGCTAGAGGTGGCTCACTCATCTAGAAGTATGCGGCCTATCCATCCTTTGCATTGTTAAGTACTGATCCTAAAATGGTTGTTGAGTACAAAAATGGGGGAACATGGTTCATGGACCAGCACTCTCCTAATTTCATCCTGCTTAGCTGCTGCAATATCCACACTCAACCATATTCATTAGTTGGTTCCTTGGTAACAACTCAAATTCACTTAAATTTAACCAATAAACAAAAAAATGACACAATGAAATGCTTTACCTCTTAATAGGATTTTGACAGTTTTGGAGCAATAAAAATGGAAGTAGAGTAGGTATAGGAGTACAAAAAAGGACAAGGATGGAGGTGGAAAAAAGTGGCAGTGGGGATAAGAAGGGGTGCCAAAAAATATGATGATTATTTCAATGAGTAACCGGTAGCATTTTTTCAGCACTTTAAGGAAGACGATCAACTTGCACATGCGGTTTATGATAGAGAGGAGGAGTTTGATGAAAGTTCTGAATCAGGTAAGCCATTTTACAACTTGGATAGTGAACAAAAAGAGAGTGATGAAATGGATGATGATAACTCTTTACCTTTATGGTATGCTGCATTTGAATTAATAAAGGAAAATTATAAACTCACCAAAGCAGAGAAGCAGTCTAAAGCTAGTTTAAAATGGAAACAACCTTGTTTGATTTTGAATGATTTGATATCTAATTATTTGGATGGGTTCTGTTGTCCTAGTGATCCTCCTTTAGTTGTTTGTGAAACTAAAAACAAGGGTGAGGAAGTTTTAATTAAGCAATATTTCAGTTTTGATATGGAGCACAGAGAATACCATGAAATTCTTGACCATGGCTCCTTACCTTTGTGTTTCTCTTCATTTGAAATAATAAAAGGTTACCAAGGAAGAAAATAAGCAAGTTGAAAACAGTTGGAAACCTTCTCTTGAAGTTGTTGAGAATGTTTTTTATAATATAAAACCTTTTTTCAGTCCACAATCACAGTTACCAAGCAACATTCAGTTTGAGGAAAATGCAACTGAAAGTGTGGAACATGAAGATTTTTTACAATATGATGTAGTTTCATCAGAAATGATCCACAACGGTTACAAAAGATTTCTCATACTTGTAATGATCTAGTAGGTAATTATATAGATGATCTTTGTGTTCAAATTTTTCATCCTTTGTGTTGAAGATAGGTTTGATAATGATTTAGTTCGGTATACAATTTTAATGTCTTATCCATCAGCAGTCTCATCACATTTATCACAAAGGTCACAGGAAATCTTGCAGCTTTATCATGATTGTTTTAATTTGAAACTTTAGGAAAGCATGAATGTTGGGAAAATTTTAAAATCAAGGTATGAAGGCTACCTAGAGCAATGCAGTAATTTATTAGATGGTTTGGAAATCAATATGTATCCTATGACGATCCTTTTGCAACATTCTTGAGGTCATCTAGTGGGCTCATACTTTGTAATTTCATTAAGATTCAATTTGTTTACAAGTTTTATGGAAGTTTCCTTTCAGTAGTTTTCCCTTCTTCCTCATCAGCATCACTTGCAGAGAATTCAACTAGCTGAGCAAATGCTTACATGGTTGCAATAGCTCTTCCATTTCACTTGATCAAGTATTGTATGGATTAGTTAGAGTAGGTGCGATGAAAAAGCTCAATTGTGAGCATCTTTTTCAGTAGTATCTTCCAGTAAAGCTTGCAGTTAGTCTACAGTTCAGGTTTTCGGTTTGTAACTCAATTAAGTCAGTTATGTTTGTATTACTTCTGTTAAGTCAATCTTTGTACATATGATCTTATGCCTAATAAATAAGGCGAACTAGTCTATAGTGTTCTTGACACCCCTTTAAGAGCTTCCATCCCCAATGGAGCCAATGTTAGTGTTTAGGAGTCAACAGTGATCAAATGGTATCTTTCAGGACTTAGGTGAAGTTATAAGGTCAAAATTTTATGTCTCAATAGGTTTTCAAATAAAAATTTGGTCACTAGTTCAGCTTGTTTAGGTGTTTTCCTTCTTCCAACATGAATAGGGTTTTAAAAATTCATTTTGGTACTGCCATCATGGATGGTCATGAGTCATGAGTCATGGATAGAATCATCATGTCAGTTATCATCGGATTTTAAAATGTCATTTTGGAGGTTTAATGGTCAAATTCATGGTTTCATGGTCCATTAGGTGTCATGATGGAGTCAAACCATCAAAAATAAAATAAAGGTCATGTCACACTTAGGTCATCATGAATGGAAGAGGAAATTTTGTAAAAAGTTTCTAAATGATGTTTTTAAGTGTTTTGTGGCATCAAAATGTAATAATTCTCATAAAAATCTCAAAAGAACAAGGTTAAAACATGCAAAGTCATTCTTGGAAAAGAACAAGTGGGTCCCATCCTCACTCAAAAGAGGTCAAATCAACTCATAAAAGGAAAAAAGACAAAGGAGAAATTAATTAGCACTCATCTACCCTCCTACACTCTTCATACACCATCTCCCACAATTTCCCTCATCAAATTCCTCATTTCATCACTTTTTCTCACAAACCCTAGTCCCTACTATGCATTTCTAGACTAGGATTCTATTTCCTAGTTTTGCATCCCTTCCCATCACTCAAATCCAAAAATTCCACTTCTCCTCACTCCATAACATCCATCCCTGTCTCACAAAATTTTTCCTAACAATTTAGGGACCCCCTAATCCATTCATCTCCCTCAATTTAAACAACTTTCCAAATCCCCTGTTTTTTCCCTACACCAAACCTTAATTTCCCCTACCATTGAGCTAGGGTTTTATATGGATTCTGAGACTACTGAGAATAGGGGACATAAGGGAGGTCATATCAGTAGGTCTTAGCCAACTTCAGAACATGACATCATGTCTTCACCATTTCTCAAGAAATCATTCCAAGAGACAAATCATTTGACACACATTTGGACAGTCTTACTTCAAAATTAGAAGTAAAGAAGACGAATTTGGAAAAAGTGAAAATGCCCAAAATACAGTTACTATAGGATAATTTCTACATTTCTGGAGTAGTCTTGGGATAATGCATTTTTCTCAGCCTTGGAGAGACCATGTTGCATGCTTAAGTAATCTATTGAAGACTAAACATCCTAATATTTCCAATGGTACCTTTAGATATGGATTTGGAGCTCAGGAAGGCAGTAAAATTGCTCCTCAAAGTTGGCGTTGCACTTTTGCTATGAGCACACTATGTTTTTGTAGTACCTATGGGAGAATGAAGTTTTGGAGGGCTAGGAGCAGCCTTGTTCAGTGCTTGAGGATTCTATCATGTAGCAGACATCTAGAGCTATCTCTAGAATTTTTCTGATCATGATTTTGACCTATGGAAGGCCTCCAAAATTCATTTCTACCAATTTCACTACATTTTCTCCTGGCACGCTGCACTTTTGCTTTAATTCGCTGCATTTTCAGTTGAAAGCCACTTTCCTTAGTAGACTTGGTCCAGATTTGACCTCCACTGATGTCATTTGTCATTTTTTATGTAATGAGGAGTAAATAGGTTGGTTAGAGTGAATGTGAAGTAGATACATGCTTGTAAATATCTTTAATGGTCAAATGTATCCATTTTGCTATTAAGAGGAGAATTTATGAACCTCTCTAGTTATTAGGTTATGGTTAGAGATATTTTGGGAACTGCTCCACCACTAAAGGATTTGACCATGAGAGAGAGGAAATGGTTATTTTTCCTATATATATCTATTTTTCAGTCAAAGAATAGGTTGTACATCAATGAGTAGAACTCTTGGAGCTTTTACTTCATCACTTTTGCAGATATTCAAAGGACAATTACAGTTACTATTCAAGAATTCTTGTTCTATGAGTTTGTGATAATGTTTTCTCCAAGTTGTAGTCTTATATGAATGATAATTCCATTATCTTTCCATTCTTATGCTTTTCAATGATTTTTCTTAAAGGTTATAAACATAATTCTTAGTTTTAAGATTTGTTTTGTTAAGAGCTTCATGTTTATGTCTTTTGTCTTCTGATAAATGAATTCATGCTTTCCATGCTCATTTTGATCTCTGTTATTCCACCCTGCACTACATCGAAAAAAACCCCAAGTGTCACAAAATAACACCTAACCTGCTCCTTTATATCTCTTACAGCTGAAACCTTTGATCTTTTGACCTAGTTCCTTGATTCTCACTCCTGATCCAACAAAACCTTAAACTTTTAAAAACCCTAGAGTTGAACATATCTAACCTAACATATTTTCCCATTCTAGTCATCATTGGCTGTGAATTCATAGAGAGATCCCTCTTTGGTTTAGCAGGGCTAGTTGTTGAACCCTAAGTGGTTTGAGGTTACCTCCTTCGATCTCCCTTCTCAACCTTAGGATATTGTGGAGGATAAAAATTTGTATGTCACATCCTTCTTAATAATCTCTTGCAAAGGTTTAAAAATTTGTGCATAATCAAAGATAAACTTCCAGAGAAAATTTATCTTCCCCAAGAAAGAATACATGGCTTTCTTGTTCCCAGGATATGGAATCTGAGAAATAGTTTTGATCCATTCTAGGTCCACTTTGATCCCACTCTTTGATATGATGTGTCACAAAAGGTTTCTCTTGGACACTCTAAAGATTCCTTTCTTAGGATTTAATGATATACCATATTTTCAACATTGCTCGAAGATTTACTTTACATGAAGTAGATGATCAAATCTTTTCTTGGGAAAAACTGTAACGTCATCCAAGTATATGACCACACGTTGGTTTATTAATTTGTGGAAGGTAATGTCCATAGCTCGTTGAAAGGTAGCACCAACATTTATAAGTTGTAATGACATTAGCCTAAATGCAAATGTACCCCATTTTGTTGTGAACGTTGTTTTCAATCTATCGGGTTCTGCTACCACAACTTGGTTGTATCAAGAAAGTTCATCAAGCAGAGAGAATATTTCTTATCTAAATACTACTTGGAGGATATTCTCCATAGATGGCACCAGATAATTTTCTGTGTCAGAAGATCAGTTTAGATTATGAAAATCTACACATAAGTATATTTCACTAGACTTCTTTCTAACTGGAACCAAATTTGATACCTAGGTAGAGTGACGAACTTTAAAGATGATCCTGGAATCCAACAACTTCCTTATTTATTTTTGTATCAATGGTTCAAGCATAGAATGAAATTTCCTCATTTTTAGTTGAAATGGATTAATCCATTCTTTCATTGGTATCATGTGTTATATGGTTTGTGTATCATAAGTTTTCAAATCATCATAGTTCCAAGTAAATACATCTAGATATTATTTGAATAAATGGATAAAAGCTTGTCATTCTTAATGAGAACAACATGTAAAAGGGTTCACATAATTTTGATATTATTTGATTGTCAAGTTAACTTGTTCATGAAACAATGTGGAACTATGGGTCTTTGTATTCATTGGTCCCCTGAAATGATTCTGCAAGTCATAGAGTTTTTCCAATGACACCACACCCTTGGGCATATGGTTTCCTTTATGTGCTTCAACTCTTTCTTGCCACGAATTTTCATGCTCATCTTCATCGATTTCCACATATTTAAACACATTACCAATAGCCATGAAATCCAATATTTGTTGGTCATCATTGAACACATGTAAATTAGTTATGTTATCTTGAATAAATGGCCTATAGATAATTTCAACAGAAAAGTCATCTCTATGTGGTGATAAATTAGCATTGCATTAGCTTAAGTGTATACAAATGAATTGTTAATCCTAGGAAAAAATTTAATATCAAATTCTTGAAATAAATATATAAATCACCATGCCTCTTATTTAATATCAAATGTTTGAAATGAGGGTATAAGTTCCCATACCTCTTTTTGATAGTTTTTAATATTAGGTGAAATGCAGTGAATGGTGTCTCGTACCTGTCGTGTAACAATCTATGAATCACCTATTACCTCTAAAGCTTCCACCTTGAGTTCGATGGATTTCTTTAATCCAAGTATGAGGGCCCCATATTCTGCAATGTTATTTGTGCACTTGAACTCCAATTGGCATGAGATTAGATTCTTTTTATTTCAAGGGTAAATCAGAATGAAACTAGCTCTAGATCCCTCTTGTGTCTTTGACCATAAAAATTCATAGTCCAAATGTCAGTAGAAACAAGGTTAATTTCTACACTAGTAATATTTACATCTACAATATAAGGGTCATTATCACCAGTTGGACTGCAAGGAAGGATTTCCAACTATGTGTCTAGTGGTACAGAAGATGGTTGAGCAAGGTAACATCCAAGATCAATTTCTAAAAATAAATTTATGAATATCTCTTGTGAAATGCTAATTGGCTCATTGTGTGCTTCAAGCGCCATACAGATACTTCATAAAAGGTTCACTTTCAACTCAAATGTGATTGTTCTTACCCTTGTAGGGAAGACATAAATGGTACAGTCATTCAATAGAAAAATTCCTTGCAACTTTCTAGACCAATCTCTACTCAAAAGTAACCCATAGGCCTATAGAATGTCCACAACAATAACGTCAACGCATTGGTGAAGTCTATCATCAGACGATAAATTAATTATAGCATTATTTAGTTCACTAATTTCCTATACTTATGATCTATCTAATTATATAATTCTAGGGTTAGTCTTCTCCCATTTTTTGTTAACTTTCTTAGTGACATAGAGGGGCATAACATTCATGGACGCATTAGAATCAGCAAGGAAATTATGGACATTATAATTGAAGATTTCAAACGTTAAGATAAAATGGGGGAAATTAGATCTTGAATTTACATTAGCTGCATTGACAATGGATTCAAGTATAGTATTTGATTACCAAACGAGGCTTTAGAAGTAGCAGTTGTCATCCTTGACAAAGGCTTGGATGAAAACACTTGGATAATCAATTCTCACTAACCTGCCAATTTTGCTAGCTCATAAATGGAAATATTAGCACAAGCTTTCTTCAACTCTTCGAGAATGTTATTATCAATATTTCACACTACATCATCATCCTTTCCATGTTATGCTGAAGTGGTAGGTGGTGAAACTTTATCTGATGCCTCAGGGGTGATGGGCTTTTTCTTAGTATTCTTGGAAGTGTTCTTAGGAGTTTGAGAGCTTCAAGATTTCGTTTGTGAGATATGAGCAGGATTACTAGAAGGTAAAATTCTCATCAGAAGTTTCTTACTCACATCCTTCTCAAGCATAAGTCATGTTCTCCTCATATTGTATGACATGGGTTGTTGTTTCAGAGGAGTTTCACCCATTGGGAGCTCACTAGCACTTTGTCTATCATTATTCATAATAATATCAAAAGAAAAAATTGAGTCACCTGTACTTGTATTATTTTCTGGCGAGACTGGTTCAATAGCATTTTGAGTCTACTCGGACTATTCTTCTATTGTTAAACATTTCAAGACATTAATGACCATAACATTCATATTATGTTTCCATTTTTGGCCTATTTTTTAAGAATGTGCTTCTTGATGAAATGTACAGTATTTGTCCATACCCAGGTTCTCAACATTAAATACTACATTAGAACTTTGAGCAAACTTGGTCGGTTACACAGTATTTTGTCAAGCCTCCTACACTTCCCTATGACATATCCTGAAGTTACAGAAACATGATCATTATCATCAATGTACACAGCTTAGATCCCTCCTTTAACCTTGCTTGGAAAATATCTAGAGATTTCCCTGAAGAAATGGATCATGAAACCCTAAAATGAGAATCATCAGCCTTATGAAGCTCAAAACTAGCCTATTGCACCTTGTTAATCTAGTGATGGAATCACTTTGTTCTCTCTCATACTCGTGATGGTCTCAAAAAGGAATTTTTCCCAAATAGGATGGGAAGTGTCGTGATCTAGAAGCTTCTAGAGCGGCGAGTTAGAGGTGGTTTCTCATAGATGTGGTCGAATCCTCCTAATTTGACCTCTTGGTATCATCCCTATGAGCTACCTCCTTAAGGTGTGGGCATAATCCTATATTTGGAGGAGGCGTAAATCCCTCTCCCAGCCTATAAATTCCCCCTCTACCATTCCCAAATGGTTGATCTATGTCCATTTGCACCCCTATGTTGAGGTTGTGCTTAGAGGCTATTCATTAGACTTGGAGAAGGAGCGTTGGCAAGTTTTTTGGCTTGGAATTGGATTACCACTCAAGGAGAGCCTTTATACATCAAGGATATGGTTATAAGCTTCCCGTTTATTCTTTAAATAATAATAAAAATTTTGGTTCATCTTCCCAAAATATATATGTTCATGTATGTATTGGTTTGGCATTCCTTGATCAACTAAATAGGTTATTATTAAATTTTCTATTGGTTTTGGCATGCTTTGTTGTCTCTTGGTCATTTGTGCAAGTACATAAGTGCTGAAAGAAGAAGGAACAAGGCCATGACATAAGCGGTTTGAGGATCTCAACAAAGGAAATTAGATGATCTGATAATGAGATCTAAGACATTTAATAAGGTATTACAAACTCATGTGCATGGATTTGCCTATGTTATTTTATGCAATCGACCGATAAGATTGTGAAATACCTTGACAATGAAGCAGTAAAAGAAGCATAATAGACAAACACATATAAACACAACAAGTTTAATAAGGAGGTCACCGAATACTCCTGGGCTACATCTCCTGGTCCAACCTTCTGTGGTGACCTCTCTATTATGTCTTTAGAACAGAGTTTTACAACAATGTGAGCTCAACTTGAGTCTCAACGCACAATAGATACAACAGTAAGAGTTTGCTTGAACCTCTCAAGCTTCTCTGAGTACATAGACTCTCTCAATCACTCTTTGTCTCTGTCTTTACACTCTGTCTTGGCACTGCCTTCAATACTGCTTGTCTCTATTTGCTCTCTATCTGTGGCTTTAAAGCCAATCTAGGCTACCTGTTCGTTTCTCCTTCTCAGCTTTTTGACTCCCCAACCTCTGTCCGCTCAAATCCCTCTTCTAGCATTAAATAATCATTGTATAACGCCTACAAGGGAGGTGGCCACCTGTTCCGCAATGGATGAGTGCATTGGGCATTCGAAATCCCTAAACCAACCGCTCTCTGTTAACATAGAGAAATGTATTCGAAATTGTGAAATTCCGCCAAAACACAACCTTCTGGACTTCAAATCTTTAGAATTGCTCCCTATTCTCCTATCGAGTCCACCCATAAGTTTCTATCGCATGTTGTAATGGCCTATCCCTTTTGTATTTTAAAAATATGTTAAAACTGTGAAACTAATGCAAAAATGGCTTTGGGCAGGTTTGAAATGATATACATTTTCATTCCCAAACCCCTTTAGGTCCGGGTTCCATCACATCAGCGTTGTTTCTTTATATTTTGTTAAATAATGAGATATGCAAAAGTGCATTGAAAATTCCTTTAAGCGGATCTCAAATCTCATGCAATAATGTTTATATATCCATTGGGTCCAGTTGATCGCATCGCATACATATATATGTATAAGTCCCACTCCTTTGTGTAGGTCTGATTGCGATATCGTGATGTGATTGATGGCAATCACATATCGCGATAACCCCGATCCATTATAAGCACTCTATTGTGGTTTCCGATTGCGATGTTGTGATGAAACATGGGCCGTCGATCTGCGCACTTGATCGACGATCCTCGTTGACTCCGCCAATCACCATCACAACTCATATATGATATGCGCCAATTTCCTTTGTCTGCCTATGCCGATTGCGATTTACCCACTAGATCTAGACTGTTGATTGGCCATATCTGATGGCTGTTGTGCATTCATTGTTCAAGCCTCTACTACTCTATTTTCACCGTTTTCCTATGTTTTTTGTTTCTTGATAGTGTTTTTTCCGCCTTTTGGAGGGTTCCCCTTTGTATAAACATTTTTGGGCACTTCAACCCCAATCATAAATGTCCATAAACTGAGGGCTCCTAAGTCCCTAAAAGTGTTGCTTCACTGCCTAAAGGAACAAGGTCAGCTGATTACATCATCTCCCAGATGTTCTCCACTAAAAACTGCTAAGAAATGGTCAAAACTAGACCATACTGAATACGCAGTGCAGAGGGTGCGATGCATATCACCTTCCCAGTGTAAACGGTGCGATGCATATTGAATGGCCCCTCTATAGGGTGCAATGGTCGGGAATGGACAAATGGCAGGGACAATTTGCAAGGTGGAAGATCATGGAATCTTCTAGAAGCTTCCCCTCTTACACTTGCCTCTCTGTTTTCGACCAGGAATGAGTAAGAGATCATCAGTCTCCAAGTGGAATCAAGAACTATCAGAGAGAGGACACTAATCAAGACCCCAGAAGATGACTCACCCCCCTACAATCATCTATATATGGATCCCTCATCACAGAGATCCAGAGGCTGGAATCTTGTATCTTGTAGAGAAGTGTTGTTGGTTTTCTGGTGTAACTTCATAGTGTTGGGTGATTTAAGCTTTACTTGAGGTGAAGAAGGGCTTTCTTGCTGGAGGGTGATGCTGGGTCAGAACATATGGTTGTAATCCTCTTGCTACTCTTGATCTTAATAAAGCTATTCAATTTTTCCTCCATATTCTTGTATGTTTCATTATATATGCATTTGTATGGTTAACACATATCTGGTCCTGTGTTATTTATGAATATAGATCTTTGTTCTTCAATAGTAGTATTTTTCTTTGATTCCACAGGTGCTCTTTGAAGCTGGGCAGACGAAGAAGAAGCGGCAAAAGTCTATCAGGAAGGAGAGGAATCAAACAAGGAAACCAAGTGCAAGACTAAGGTTGGTCTCCTTTGTTCCAGTCTTATCTATTTTTCATAAAGGAAAGCGAAAGTAGACTTTACTTGTTTTTTTCTATGATAGCTACCAGTCTTAGTGGGAATAGCAGCTCTGAGTGGACACCATTGCCGGTAACAAAATGGCGACTCCGCTAGGGAGCAACTAGTTTGTTTAGCCTATCTTTGTTTCTTTTATAAACTTACAGACGGAGCCTGAAGTCAAGCCAGCTAGCCTTCGAACTACATTTGTTATACAAATGCAAAGTAGATCAATGCTGCTTCAGTCTATCTCTAGGTTTTGTTTATGAATTAAACAATCGATCTGCAAACATTCTAATTTCCCTAAGTGGTGGCTCTAGTAACCTCCTTAGATCAACCCTTGTGATTTACATATATTGAACATCACTTGCTCGGCCTAAATCCCTGAACTAAATTGCAAATTATGAGTAAAACCTCGTTTAAAGTCTTGCACTAGTACCATCGCACCCTGCCTTCAAGGCAGTCTGTATGCATTGCACTTCCCAAGTGCAGTAGGTGCGCTGCATACTGAATTCACTGTGTGACAGGTGCGATGGTCTGGGAAGGTTAACTTTAGCTTCAGAATTTGGTTTTTCCTCACTATTTTTAGTCCTATTCAGGAGTTTTGTTGTCTGTGGTTAGTGTATCTCTGTGAAAACCCCCTTCTCTTACATCATTCCGCCTCTATTGTGCAAAGAACTGTAAGTGTTTTTATGTATTGTGCACCATTTTCAGTTCTCTTTTACAAAGAAGGAGCATAGTCGAACTTTCGTTTCTTGATCTGAAAGTGTCGTAGCTGTCGTTTTCAGTTATAGAAGAGAATCCCATTGTTCAGTCGATTATACAGTTACTCTTGTGTATGATTTGAATTAGTAGTTTTTAAAGTGTCGAAAAGCAATTTTCATTTCGAAATCGCAAAGTGTCTCCCTTACCTTCACTTCATTTTGAAAAGAAATTTGTTGAGTATTGTTGCTTTGAAAATAATTCAGATTTGCACTTAGCTTTCTTATATTCATACATTAAGAAGGCTGAAAACAAATACATGCATGTGCATTTTCATTTAGACTACTGGTTTGATTTAGGACAGTGCATAGCGTGTGCTCTGTGCTCTTTGTGAAAGATTTCTTTACTTTCTTTCCTTAGTAGTAGTTTCTTGCAAAGAAGATAACGTTTGTTATCATCTTAGACTGCATTTAGGAATTTATACACATCACGCGGTGAACCTAAGGAAAATTTAAGCAAGATCAACTTCAAATACAATTTAATGAATCTAACAACGCTTTGGAACTAACACACACATCAGAGTCTAGGCTAGGACGTATTCGGCGTCGTAAAACCTGGTAACTGTTGTTTTCATTGTTGTTGGGTGATTCTCCACTCTGAGATGGCAAGTGCCAGTACGGACTTTGCTCCCACGTACCGTCGAGTATATATTGGGAGACCACAATAGGCTGCATCCTTTATCCTTAGGAAGCCGTGTCTGCTGCCCTATTGATCACAATGCACTGAACACAACATTCGGGAAAATTGACTGCCGTACCGTAAAAAGTATTCTGCAGTTTTGCAATTGGTTTGGTAATCCCCTCTGCCTAGATTTCCAGAGAAGTCTATTTTGCTCCTTTTCAGACTCAAAAGAAAAGGTCCTCTGAGCACTTATCACTTCAGGCTCACTAAAAATCGAAGGCGACTAGAGTCATCTTTTGTTTTTTCTCGACTCTTTAAAATTGAAAAAACAAGTTGTGTCAAAGCTTCTAAAATTCATTTAATTCGAAAAACATTTTTCCCTTTTATTTTGAATTGATCAAGTAATCCGCAATCGTGGAAGAAGGTCAATCAAAACCTTGTTGTTCACGGAGACTTATGAGTCAACCGTCGTTGAATTCAGAAGCGAAACCATTCCGTACAAAGCGAAATCGTTTGACTAGGTCAAAGTCCCCTAGGTTGGTTGGATCTAGTACTCCGACATCGTCAGAGACTCTGGTTACTTCGAACATTTCTGGTATCCCTGCTTGTATAGGAGAAATTCCGCAGCAACAAAAGGACATTACAACTGATCCTAGTGTGATGGTAAACACTTCTATTCCTGAACCAGCCCCATCTACAGCTGATTTGGAAGGTGTTACTCTCGAACCGTCTACTACTGCAAAACTTATATCTTCTTCGGCACTAGAAATATTTTACGGACCTGACGGTCTGCCTCTTCCTCCTGGATTGATTGCCATATAAGAGATTGTGGAAGATCCTCCATCTAACACTCCAACGCAACTTGGAGCTGGCATCGCCATGTATCCTTCTTTATCAGAAGATATTCACCTGCCATCGGAAGTTCCTGAAGAATCGCTAAGGAATCTTTTGGATAGGATTAATATGTCTGAACAACCGTCGACATCAAGGACTGTTTTACCCAACACAGTAGCAGGAGAAGCTCCTGTTGCTACTCCGAGAATGTTCGCCAATGTGCCATCTTTCCCACCAGCTCTCAATCGCTGGATGGAGTCCATCCAGGGGCTGTTTCGACAATATTGACTGTTCCCATTTGTTCGTCCGGAGTTATATCTGGAATCTCTTACGTTGAGTCTCGACAAATTGATCCTTCACAGGGTAAATTTGGACAAACTGGTCCCCAAAGGCAAATCATTCCTTTGAGTACCGAATTACCGTTGTATGGAGGGTCGTATACCCTTTCATTGCCTTCCTCGGAAGGACAACCATGTGTGAGTTCCCAACAAAATTTGGGTTATGCTGGAATTACAACTAGCGGTTGGGTGCCAATCCTGCCTCAACAACCAAGAGTTGTATGCTCATTGCAACAAAGTTTACCTATGACAAATATCTCCACTACTCTGGCTATTGTGGCAGTATCACAAGTACAAGCATTTGCAGTTGTATGCCAACCTCAAGTTTCATAGGTTATAATGCAACAACTGCTTGTAGCTACGACATAACCACGATCACCAACTAATGGAATGGCATAGGTTCAAACGGGGACCACCACTCCCCATCTTGGTAAAACAGTCAGTACTGGACAACAGCCCATGACTTCACAACCATGGCTGGTGCAATACCAACAACCGCAATTCACGCAAGCCTACCAAGGATATGAGCAACAAGTCTTTGCAAGTAATGGGCAGCCGTATCAACCATATCATAATGGTTATGCCCATCAACCTTACCAAAGTTACCAACAT